>KK114559.1:134654-186615 GCA_000611955.2 Stegodyphus mimosarum
CGTGCGTGCGGGCGGGCGGGCAGGCAGGCAGGCAGGCACGCAGGCACGCACGCACGCACGCACGCGCGCAAACAAAATCAGATTTTAAAAAAGCTCCAGAGGGTTCGCTACGGTTTTTGATGTTCTCACTGAGCCCGCAGTTTATCAGTCCTTTCTTGGATTCAATCCTGCTAACATAACTGTTTTTAATGCAATGTTAAACACCATTTTCTTCGCACTTACGCCGCATAAAATTCAGCAACAATATCAAAAGATGTTAAAAGTAGCATATTTTTTTAAATTTCAGATAGTGTATTATTGTTGCCGTACATTTTTCTATTTTTTTCCCAGGCATTTCTCAGTTCATCGTACCAATATTCAGTTTTCTTAGCAAGACTGCTTACAACAATAGTCTCAAACTAGCAGGCCCGGAAGCAATTTTATGCGGCCGCAAAATATATTTCAATTACGTACTTGTGTCAAATATCGTATTGCAAAGATTTAAACATTTTAGTTATTTAAAATCCGAGTTGCCATTAATTTCATCGCCATTAAAAATGAAAATGAGTAATACATAAGAATAAATATATAACACATGTATTTATTTTCTAGTTAATTACAATATAATGAATCCTGTTCAAAGATTTGAATATATAAATTTTATTAACTTTTATTCGTGTTTCTGTCAAAAACTAAATATGCTCAGGTGAGAACTTTAGCATTAAGACTAATTCATTTCTTTGGGAATATATTTAAACAACTTTATTCAAAGTTGAAAATGAATCAGAAAAGAACCTGAATGACCAATAAGCATCTAATGATGAAAATAATTTGTAGTAACTTCTCTTCGAGGCTACAGACTTTATCTGAGTCGAAACGCTTTCAAATGCCAAGCTGTAGTGAGATATAAAGAAGTTTATAATGATTTAAATACAAAAATTCCATTTTATCTATGAATCGAAGAAAAATTAGTTAATAATTTGGAAAATTTTTGCGAAGGTATAAAATATTTAGAAATTTCTTTATTTTTAGTATAAATTAAAGCAAGTTACTTAATGATTAATTAGACATGTTAGAAGTATTTTAAACAAATATACACTCTGAAAATTTAATATGATTGATTAACGAAGTATAAGTAACAAAAATGTTTCACAGGTACCCAACTTCAGATATATAGAAAATAAATATGAATTTCAATTTTTTCCTTTCCGATATTAATATTTTTACGAAATTTGTATATAGGTAAATAATTTTAGAGAACTTATGTGTGAAACTGTGGTATCTTTCTATACTGTAGACGGGAAAATAAGATTACAGGGACAAGTCTAATTAACATTGAGGTAAATGGTTATCTCGCTAAACTGCCGAGATATCGCCAAGATGGCGATGATTTTGGCGATTCTTTTTTGTGTCGAAATTTGGCGAAAGGTTCTGGCCCATCATCTGTTTTTAGATTGGACATTAAACAGGCCTTCATGCTAACTGAATTTGAAACTACTGGCTTGCACAACTTTTTTCTTGTTTTTATTAATAACCTTTTGTCCTTTTAACTTTGTTTTTAAAATTCATTTCTTTGCACTTAACGCAGCATAAAATGTAACGGCAAAACCACAAAATATTTAAAATCAGTCTATCTAATTTTAGAATTCCCGATAAAGTGTTTAAAAGCTTGGCATAATCTTTTTCTATTCGCAATATTATTTGAAGGTATATTGCTTTAAATCTCATTGTCGATTTAGTCAAAGTGAGTGAAAAAATGAAAGTAACATAATAGGTCAATACATGCAAAATTTTACAATTACTGCAATGAAAGAATCTGTTTTGAAAGAAATTTCATTGTAAGACGTTCAGAAATCTAGAAGTTATATTAAAAAACATATGGCATCCCTTACAACGAAAATTAGTCAATTATTATATATATATAGAAATTATTTCTTTTTTGTATCTGCACTAGCAATTATCAGAAGGCTGTGTGTGTCCTTCCAAATAATTTGTAGCCTATCAAAATTCGGGGGAAATTAACTCAAGAATGTTTCTTAATGGAAAGGAAATTTCTCTTCCTTAATCTTTAAATCTCTCTCCAGGAAACAGATTATGAAGATGAAAGGAAATAACAGTTCTTCGGTTAATACTCTAACTCAATACCTGTTGCCTCCTGCATGAAATATTGATTTTATAAAGGATGTCACACCTAAAACAAAAGAATTGCTTCTTGGCTAATCTATGATTAGAAAAGAGAATTTATTTAATGGCTGGACTAACATGCTTTATTGACGGACGGTATTGTTCCAGCAACATAAAATTATTATCGTCAGATGCTGAGAAACAGTGATAACTGATTGAACTTTTTTTAACAGAGGGAATAACGTGCTTTGCTAAAAAAAAACCTTTCAAGAAGCATAATTGCATTACTGAATAAAAAGTTAAATTCGACTTAATAATAGATTAAATAGTTTTTACTTTCTTGTACGAAGTAAAGGAAGCATAGTAATCGCGAAAGATTTTGGGTGTCATATTTTAATGGAAATATCCATTTCAACACTTCCGACACCCATTAGACTGATTAAATAAACCAACTTTACGACTACATTTATAACTACACTGCTGCCCACCGTAAATGCAACACCCTGAAGGAAGCATACAAATAGCATGAAATTTACAATATGCATTAGCGGAGGTGAGAAATGTAAATGATTAGAATTTCAGCGCAAACGCACATCACGCGCGCCTGTGGCGCCACTTCAAAGCGCTATTTAAGACTTGGAGTTTTCGACGATTTCAAGTTCGGCAATTGTGTTTTTCTTGTGGTTTAAAAAAAAGATCAGCTATGCCTCTTAGTAAACAGCGATCATCGTTTGATCAAGTATCTGAGTTCGACAGAGGAAAGATAGTGGCCTATCGAGGGTGTGGATTATCTTTCAGGGAAATCGGTAGTCGTGTTGGACGAAACCAAACAACTGTAATGCGGATATGTGACATGTTGGATGCAAGAAGGTAGGACGGACCGACGTGTTCGATCGCATCCACCCCAGTGCACCACTTCACGTGATGACAGGAACATTGTGCGCATGGCAGTGATGGATCTCTCAGGCACATCACGAACCATAGCACAGCACATTCAGTCTGTAACAATCATCCAGTGTCTGCGCGTACCATTCATTACAGCAATCCGCAAGACGTCCATTGCTTCGTCTACCCTTGACGCAGAACCACAGACGTCTCCGCCGTCAATGGTGCGATGAAAGAAGGATGTGGACGGCAGAATGGAATGAACTTGCCTTTACTGACGAGTCACACTTCTGTATGCAACATCACGATGGTCGGATTCGAGTCTGGAGTCGTGGCACGCATTGTCCAAGGGTTCTTCGTCAATCGCCAGACTGAATTGCTTCCCTGGCCGGCCCGCTCTCCGTAGCTTTCGCCGATAGAAAACATGTGGTCCATAGTTGCCGAACGATTGACCCAGATTACATCCCAAGCTGCTACACCAGATCAACTTTGGCACCGCGTGGAAGCTGCTTGGTCTGCTGTACCCCAAGAACACATTCAAAGTCACGTTGAATCAATGCCGAGGCGTGTGGCAGTGGTGATCTCAAACAATGGCGGTTACTTTGGCTACTGATTCTAGAAGAAACCACACTTCACAGAAGTCTATAAATTTAATCATTTGATACTTCGTCAGCATGTTATCTACTAAATAAATTTTGTTGTGATATCTCTTGTCTTTCTTGGTGTTGCAATTTAGGTGGCCAGCAGTGTATATATTTAGATTCGGAATAAAGTTATGACTAAGTTAATACTTGAAATTATAAGCATTACAGTACACTGCGAAAAAAAAATGGGACATTTCTATTTCTGGCGTTCTATTGGGCCGATTGACGAAATTCAACTTGCGTTTCTCATGTCTCGAAAGCGCGGCGTAGGATATATATTAGATTTATATATAGCATTATTATAAGATACGTATTTTGACACAAAATCGAACTTTTTCTGAAATAACATACCAATGTTTTTAGACATTTCGATTCTACGACTCAAATTATGCCAAACTGACAAGTTTTGTAAAAATCGCACGAGCAGTTTTTAAAATATTAGCTATCAAAAGTTTAGCTCTTCAATGTCAATTGAATTTGGTATATATTTATTGATATCTCTTTTTTTTATTAAACTTACTTGATTCCTTCTTTTAGAATCAGAAATTTAGGTTCATTCCAAAAAAAAATTTGCCCATTTTTTATGATTTATTTTTAAAATTTGTATTTTTAAATAATTTTTATATGTTTTCGAAAAACGTTTTGAATTATAAACTATGAAATTTTTAACGTCATCTTAAAGTAGATATATTTCTAGGCACACCTGTAAAAAATTACGAGTTTTTTATTCAAAATTTTCTAAGATGTACATGAATTTACATATTCGAGCGTTTTGAAATTTGGCATCTTTTTTTGAGCGATTATAATGCCAAATGTGGTTTATGGATTTTGTTACAGTGAATTGCCACAGCTATTTTTAACCTTGAATTTCAAATAAATTTTTACGGAAAATTAATTATATGGAATTTTTCCTCTCAATGATGCGTAATAAATATTTATTAATACTATATGAAAAGCTACTTTTTAAAAAAAATATTGATGATTTTGTTCAGATTTAAAAAAAAATTTAAAAATTTCTTTTTTTTCCTTTTAAAAAAAATATTTGTAAGAATAAAGTTTTATATTTGCCGTGTTATCGTGCCGTGCGGCCTGGAATTCTCTCCTATCACACGTATCCTCCGGGACAAAAACCAACTTTCTTCGATAATTCGTCTGGCAGAAATAACGACACGAATATTGCCCATTCTGCACGTTCCGTCCCTTATATCTTACTTCACGTGCGTCGGAGAGCTGCGTATTTCACATCATTCGCATAACTCAGTGACGTGCGTCTACTCTAAAGTTTGCATAAATTTCTGACCACTAATTCTTGGCGTTGCATTTTCAATGTCGACCAGTATATTAATAAATATAAAATGCGCAGTACAAATGAATAAATAGAAAATTTTAAAACAATTATCTGAAGAGACAGTGTGGCACAAACAATTAAAATAAAATTCTGAAAATTTAAAAATAACCTAAAATAATAACTGTGACTAAAAAATATAGTATAAAGAAAACTATTTGAAAAACATAAACGATGCAGCTCTTATTTAAACTACGCAGTTCGAATGAGTAAACAGAAAATTTTAAAACAGTTCTTTGAAAGAAATTATGCGACTTAAACAATTAAAATCAAATTCGAGAAAGAAAAAAATTCCTTAAAATAATAACAATTATAATTAAAAATACAACATAAAGAAAATGATTTGAACGTAGGGAACGATTGTGACTTTTTTTCCTCACGCTCATGAAAAAGTCGAAAGGAAAATAGTTTGCCATATGTTAAGAAGTTAGGCAAGTGAACTATTCTTGGCGCAAACTGAAAAAAAATATACGCGAAGTTAAAATTTTAAATCTCTCTAAATTTCGCACCAAATTTTACAAAATTTAATATCCACGCTTAATTTGGGTCGTAGAATCGAAGTATGTAAAAACATAGCTACGTTATTTCAGAAAAAGTCCGATTTTGTGTCAAAATACCTATGTTAGAACAGTGCTATATACAAATCTAATATATATCCTAAGTCGCGCTTTCGGGACATGAAGAACGTAATTTGAACTTCGTCAATCGGCCCAATAGAACGGGAGATATGGAACTGTCTTTTTTTTTTTTTTTTTTTTTTTTTTTTTTTTTTTTTTTTGCGCAGTGTGCATGTGTGCAATATAATATAAGTTTTAAATCCGCAAATTAACTTACTAATACTGTAGAGTAATTAGGTTATTTTTGGAAGCGGAAGTGAAACATGTGTAATGCCTTCGCCGGGACTCGAACCTAGACCTCTCCCAATATGCGTCAAGTGTGCTACCGTTACACCACGAAGGCGTGCTGAAAGGAAGGAGAAAATACCTTATATACTCCCCATTTTAAAGGATTAGGGGACCCAATCGCTAAATCCTGGATTTGAGGAATTATTTTTTACCACTACCTTTTAGTTCGGGCGCCAAATTTATTCATTAGATTTTTCGAAGCAAGAGACATGGCAAATGAGTAATGCTGTCATTGGACTTGAACCTGGACGTCTCGAATACGCGTCGTCTTTGGTACCGCTACACCACGAAGGCTTGCTAGAAGGAAGGAGAAAATACCTTATCATACTATTTAAGTTTTTGCTTTTCATTTCGTTAAAAGGATTTATACTATATTTGTTTGGTATATTTTATCAAAAAATAATTTTAGAAGTCCCTATTACAGAGTTATAGACGAAAACATTGCGGGAAATATATCGCAGTCGAAAACGCCGTGGAGAAAAGGCGAGGTGAAAACGCCATCGTACGAAAGATCACCGGCGTTCCAGATTATTTACATTCGGGAAAATATAAGATATTTATCTTTAAATTTTAATCCACAGATTCGGCTATTCGAAAGCAATATGTTGCCACTTCCTCAAACAGAATACTTACTATCTCCACGCGCCAGCGCATTCCATTTAGTAAAGCATTAGATATTTCACTTTCAAATTCAGTCTTTCTATACAGATTAGGAAGCGAAGTGATTGAAAAACAATAAACGCAGCTCTTAACAATAAATATTTTACCTTCTTTTTAATCTGATTGAGGTAAATTAAAATGCATTTAAATTATGAGACGTCTAATTAGAAATATTATAAATGACATAGCTGGATTCATTGAAACCATTGGTTCAGTTAGAACGGCTAGTTTTCGAAGAAATAATATAGCCAATGTAAAAAAATATATATATAGCTACCCCTAGTATTCTACTGAGAATTTTAATCATATGCTGCTTTTAAATAATTTGTGATTTTGGTCTTGAATTATACGTGGCGTAAGAGAGGAGAAAACGATGCTTAACAGTAAAGCTAAAAACAATTGTGTTTAGAAGGCATGAATTCAAGAGCCAGAGTGGTAACCAGCGATGCTCGTCGAAAGTATATGAAACCCTGACAAATCTTCTCGTGCGAAGTTAATTTCTAAATCCTTTCAGATTTACTTTTATATACTTTCTCTGGCCATATACCTAGGCTTTATATAGAGTGACAAATATCATTTGGGTAAAGTATTAAAAGGCTTCCTCGGAAAGATTTTATTGAAAACAGCATATGTAGGATCTTGATGGCAGTAGCGCCTTGTTTAGAAGGATCAATCAGCTTATTTTTACTATCCACTAACATCACATCATAGTGATTCAGGAGCCAGTAGGCCTGTGGTTTTGCTAGTTATCCTATACTTTTCCTCACTCACTTATAGTGAGTAGTTTCGGCTATGAAAGCACTGTTTTCTGTGGCACCTAAGACAGTCCTTCAAAGAATCGTCATTACATTTTAACATACCATGATTCCTTCTCGGACTACCTTGCTATTCAGTTTTAATGTATCACAGTGCGGGTTAAAGTTTTTGTTGAATAAACACTAAACAGAGTATTTAGTCACTTCCAAACAAAAAAATGGAGTAGTTAGAGACTGCTGAATAATGGTAATTCGCTTTGGATTCGAACCAGGCGAACTGGCTTGCTATATGGTTGGTTTCTGTAGTTTCCCTCATATGTAACGAATGCAATGGTCCCGAGAGACAATCAAACGCTCGCACCACGAAACAATTTGAATATCAAAAACTACCCCACGGGAGCTCTTCTGACATAGCGGTACGGTATTTGATTGCCACGAAATAAGTCCACGATCGAATCCCAATGTCGTTTATCACTGTCCAAAGCATGGCAAACCCGTGCGTTATTGCATTTCACTAATAGATGGTGACGAGAGGAAACAAAAACATGCCGAGGAGCACCAAGCCTGTATACAACGCAACGTAATCACTACAATGGTGCCCCAGACGTGATGCAATGTGAATACGTGCAAATCTCCCTTAAGTCCTCCAAGAAGGCACTCCTCCCTTTAGGCAGATAGCCCTCGTGTGCTTTCCTCTATTCGAATAACTTAACCGAACAAAAACTGAGATGCAAATGGAGAATTATCTGTAAGGCGAGCTTCGAAAGTCACGTTAGAAACATCATCAATGTGTAAAATATTATTCTGTTCCTACTTTGGCGTCTATACATTGCCTAGACCTTCTATACAAAGATTGCTTTCATAACTTGCAGATAACATATATTAAAAGATCTTAATAAGTTTACCTCTACTTCTGCATATTAAAATTTGATATCAGCTACATAGTTCATACGCTAAGAACTTTTCAATTATTTCAGGAAGTTAATGAATAGCCCTGTGTAACAGGAAGCTTATTAAGGCATTAAAAGAGGCTTTAAGTCATACTATGCAATAAAAACTGGCGAAGTACTTTATATCCGCAATTTCTAATACGAGATATCTGTGACCTCTATTATATTTTCACTCCATTGTTTCATTAGTTATGTAACAAGAGAAATGGACTGACATTATTCAGAAGAAGCAGAGTTTAATTTGCGTTTAGTTCTATGTTATACAGCTCACGATTACGTTCTTATGAGAAAGGCTGTTTTAGACTTATTGCTTTTGTATGCATTTCCAGGTCACACAAGAAAGATTCGGGTACCTGGCTGCGTGGTTTTTGACATCACCACCAACGCCTGTAGAGGTTTCTGTCAGTCATATTCCACGCCTTCTCCCGAATGGATTCTGGAGTCCAACTCCAGACAATCCATCTGGTCTGTAGGAGAGTGTTGCAACATCATGGAGACAGAAGACGTAAGTAGATTTGTTCAATCTTTTTCTTCTTCTATGTTGCTAAATTGAGCATTGTTTGCTTGATAAGCAATTGAATGTTGTTCTCATGTTCATGCCTTTTTTAAGTTTTTATGACTTTAATTAATCTGCACATAATAGTTGTAGAATTATCAACAATTTAAAAGTTGACGTGGTGTTAGGTCTAATGATGCCGCCATTTGTTTACATTTGTAACTCTTAGTAAAGTAGTGAATAAAGTTAGCTGGTGTACGAAATTCAGAGTCTTTTTGACCCGTGGGACCAAAGGTTAATTTTCAAGTTTATGCATCGAAAATTTTGTCTTCTTGTCCATTGCCGAAATTGCCGTTTTGACACACAAATTCTAATTTTAATTGTGAAAAATGGTTTTTCTTAACTGCTTCTAACTGCATTTGTGTTTTAGGTTTTTCTGTATTTCAAAACTTTTAATGAAACTATTTTGAGTTTTTATGTATTTTTGCCTTGCCGCGCAGTGAGAAATGAACTTATTGAATGACAAATATATCTCTAATGACATTTGAGGAAATAAGTTTAAATAATGGGCAGCAGAAAAGGTGTATCATTTAGGCCATAAAAAGAAGTCATGTGGTGTCCACATCAGCTTTTAGGTTTTAAATGAAATTATATTACAAGGTTTATTGTCTAAATTTAGAAATTCGTAACTGTTTAGCAAAATATTTTAATATTTCGATATCTGAAATGAATATGGCAAGACGCTACAAATTAACGAAAAGCGTTTAACTATCTTCGATGTAATAAAACGATGGAAATTCTTTGAAACTGTTGCAAATGGTTTGAATTCTAAGCCACTTTCTAAGCTAACATCAAGAAACTGCAGATTCATTCAAAGAAAAATCCCACAAGATGCAAGAATTAGTACTGTAAAACGTTCAGAAGATTTAGAAGAACAATTTGCATTAAAAGTTAATCCTGAATATTTAAAACATTTCGTTTAAGACACATGGATACAAAGGGCTATCAGCAAGAAGGAAATTCTTCGTCAATAAGAAAACAATGAAAATACGCCTTGAGTTGAAAAAATGCATAGTAAGCTGAGTTTTATCATATTGGAACAATGCTATATTTTCAGGAACATCATTTAGTATATTTGATTCAGGCAGACGAATTAATATGTGGCAAATTCATCTATACGACCCAAACATTAGTGAAGGCGTAATGCATCAATGGTGAGATTTTTCCGAAGAGGAAGAACAAATAGTCATAACCAATCAAGCAGCGGACACCGTCTGTAGTGAGTGATAATCCTGTCAAACAACATCCCTCTCCAGTCCGGACTCGGTTCTTTCTGATTACCATGTGTTCTCTGCAATGAAAAAGTACCTTGGGGTACAGAACCTCACTGTCGATAAGTAACTTGAAACTGCTGTGACAAGTTGAAGCCGCTGGGATTGGAGATGCAGATGGGATTGGAAAGTTGGTAAAATGCTATGACAAGTGCTTGAATAAACATGGTGACTATGCTGAAAAACACAAGAGTGCTGTACCTTTCAGATGTAAATATAAAATTTGTTTAATCTATGCGGACTTTTCATTTATTGTACAAGACAGGGAGATTAGTTTGATATGTGAAAGAAAAATAATGAAATTTCGCTCATATTTTGTAACTAATATTTGCAAATAAATCTGAAAAACACAAGCTCCCGGAAAGAAATGTGAGCCACTGTGCGTAAAACACTTTTCGTTTCTTATTTAGAAGTACAGCTAATCCAGCATTCTGTACATCTAGCCAAATAAAATGCAGTTTCATACAATTCATTCTCTACGATTAATTGTATTGCAGATAATGAATAATCCCTTGTCCTTTTTGTCCGCCGAAAACATCGCTAACGAAAACGACACCGAGAAAACAACGCAAGATGAAAACATGGTCTTACAAAACATCGTTGGGAAAAGAAAGGAAGAGAGAACATCGCAGTTCGAAAAGGTAATGGAACAAAACATCACTGCCGAAAATAAAGCGGTTCAAAAACATGGCAGATTTAAAACATCGTGGTAAAAATATCGCGGTACCATCAAATCTTCGCTTGACCATACCATCGTACACGTGGTTTTCAGGCTCTAAAAGTTGTAAATATATACTTTCGTAATGATTTGTGTGCGCATGATGGCATGAGAAATATTTTTACCTTTGCATTTCATATTTTGGCCCGATTAATAATTTTTTCTAAAATGCAAGAATGAAACTTAAGCATTCAAACACTGAAAATGTGTCAAAAATTAAGCCTACATATAGCAGCTAACATAATTTTAAATTTATGTGTTTTAATTATTAAAACTCATTATTTAATTATTGTTCCTTATGAAGTTGCACTAACACTTAGAAAAGGTAAGATGAGAAACTGAATAGGGTTACTTATGTTAAAATTATTTAACTAATTGAAATAAAATAAGATTTAATTTTTACTAAAAGAATAACAGACTCACAAAGTGAAAGAAAATTGTTTTAAGATTTAATAATTAACTAAACAATTTTAATATAGGTAATCTCACGCAGTTCCTCACCTTCCCTTTTCTAATTTTTCGACTATATCTTTCGTGAGAAACTGTCAATATAGCTTGATAAATGAGAATAATTAATTATTGACTTTCAACAGTAAGTACGGAAATTTAGAATTTTATTAACTGCTATATGTAGGATTAATTTTGTATACGTTTTCAGTTTCTTGCTTTATAGCAAAAAATTATTAATTCATCCATAAAATGCGAAATCCAAGGGTAAAAATATTTCTCATTCCTTACAAGTTTTAAAGTCTGAAAAACATTTGCCTGCAATGTTATCGTCCTGCGATGATTTGTAGGAGGTTTTGTTTTTACCACGATATCGTTTAAGACAATGTTTTATAAAACTGTGATGCTTCTGAACAGCTTCATTTTTCACGATATTGCTTTGTTCCACGATGTTTCAGAACTGTTTTCTCCTCGCTTTCTTTTCTTCTTCGATGTGTCGTACGACGATGTTTTCCTCGACGTTTTCGTCTGTAACCTGTGTGAATAGCGGAAAATGGAAATGCTAGTGTAGGCAAAAAATAAGATAACGGGCTAATTTATATAAAGCTATACAAGTAACTAATGAGAAATTCCTGTTAGCGAGTGTATGGAATTAGAAGTCTTTGGTTTTATATACACTTCAGCTGTTACTTGGGTTTATTCAAATTTATTTCTCTGTTATTAAGTATTGAAGAATATATACGTTAGAATATTGAAGAATATATATATATGTTCACACTGTGAGAAATCAGCGCTACCTAGAGATACCAGATTTTGAAAACAAATAGCCCTCACTGAGACATGTGCGCCTCGAAGCCTACATTATGAATTTCGAATTTGTTTTTGATTTATTTCGTACTTTGTACAAATTTAATTTACTTTGATTAACAGGCTCCGCAATTTAACAACTTAAAAGGGAGAAGTGGCAAAACTGTTTGAAATAAAAACTTTGATCTCAAGCGACTATTACTATTCAGCAAAATGTATTTATCTTTTAGTTTGAATCTATAAATTCGAATATATGAAAGCAATATGTTGCCACTATTCGAAATAAAACACTTTTATAGGCGACTTCGACTTTCGAACATAATTGGTTCCTGAAAATGAGGGTGATTGTTGTATGTTCAAAAATTGAGGGAGGTTTAAAAAAATTATCAATTGTATTTAAAAATATTTTTATCAATTATATTGTTTATTTATCAGTATGCATAATTAAGTTAATGAGGGTGGTGTTTAAGCGCTTTCGGGTACTTTCTTTAGGATTTCGTCACTGGTTAGTTGAATAACATCCATCAGCTTCTCCTTTATCATTCTCATCGTATACTTCTTTTAATTCTTGTAGCTCAATTAAGTATTCATTTGATTGCGGTACTGAGTGAGATTCGATCAAATCATTAACATCTTCTTTGCTGACACCCAGGTTTAGTTCAGACATTAGGGCACAATGTACAATGTGGTCATAAAAAAAGTTCCCGATACATGAGTCCCTAATGGCCTATTCACTCAACCAATCGAAATGAAATTTCACATATTGTTACTTGAAAGTTTGCGTTGAAGATTGGATGATTTAAAACAATAGAGCTCTCACGATTACGGTGACAATTATCGAAAGGGAATACCCACGTTTTGCTTCACAAACTGATCAGCGCATTCAAGAACCATAAATTGCATTACATTGATTCATGTACGACGAAAATTGTCGGCGTAAAGCATTTACAAAGACGAGTATTGTAATCTTGAAAGAGGAAAGGAAAATAATCTTTTATTGGAATTACAAGCTTTCAAAGTTTACAAAGTTTCAAGACAGAGCCATCATTCAACTGCAGTTTTGTTGCCGCCGCGATCCCCCGGGCTCACTCCGATAAACTTCTGGTTCTCAGATTTACTGAAGTCTAATGCGTACGCATCAAATCTGCGAAATTTGTCATAATTGAAAGATGCCATAAAACTCAAAGTTCTATACATTCCTCTTGTGATGTTACGTTCGTCATAGGTGTCAACGATCTCCCGCATGCAATGCGTTATCATCTGCGAAATTAATAATTTCTATAAAACGTTTTCCCTCTCCTTGTAAGATCTGTCTCTTCCATTACACATAAACTAAACAATATTCTGCAAAGAACCTGGCGAATTCTCGCACAGGCGGGAAAAGATACCAGCAAAGAAGAAGGGTGAAAATAATCCTCTATTAAGTCTAAGTAAGAACAGAAGGGCACATACTTCGTGCCTTACAATAACACCGTCAGCTTGCGGTGAAACTTAAACATAGAATATAAATCAATTCAAAGTCTAATTAGAATAATGCTAGATTAGCAAGTTAAGTTACGGCTTACTTAGGTTGACTCAACAAACCTAACACGCGTGACGATTATTAGAAATGGCCAACGGGTGTATTAGCATAACAGCAAGGTCAGAAACGAAACGTGCGCTGGCTAGCGAAAACGCGCTCTGACTAAGCTCAGAGATTCATCCGTTTAAATACTCACTTCACTTAACTTTGAATTTACATTCAGACTAGGAAATGCAAGAGGAAGTTGAGGAGTTCAGGAAAGGTATCAACTAATTTGTTATGCAAAATGAGTGAAACCCTACATCCTGTCTTGTGTTGTCATTGATCCTTACAATGCTCTTCTTTGAAAAGGTTTTACGCCGGCAAGTGTCTTCATACATATATTGTTCCAGCACCATTTATGGTTTTTCATAGCGTTGATCAATGTGTGCAGGAAAAAAGCGTGTATTGCCATTTGAAAAATATCGAAATGTTTTCGCTGCATCTGTAATAGTGAGAGCTTTGTTGTTTTAAATCATCAAGATCTCGAGAACATACCTTCAAATAACTGTATCTAAATATCATTTCGACTGATTGAGCGGATAGGCCGCAAGGGTACACATATCGGGGAAGTTTTTTTATGACCACCCTGTATTTCATCTGTGATAATTTTCAGAGTCTTTTTGAGAATTTATAAAATCACTCATCATTTGTGGGCATAGTTGTTTACAGAAACCTTTCATTATTGTCTCTTATTTCAGTTCACGTGTCTCCATTATTGTTTATTGTGTTCCATATGCTATAGTCTTTCAAAAATGTCTAAGTGTAGTCCACAATCCGACAAGTATTAAACACACACCTTATTAAATGCAAACTTTGGATTAACTCTTTCACCAGGTAAATTTCTCATAAGATGTTCATATACAATTGCTTTAATCTTAAAACATGTGACACATTTGTGTAAAACCTTTCGAGCCGTATCTCGACCATTAATAACCAGAAATTTACTGTGAACCTGATGCAGTAGAGCTTGCTCACCAAGGTGCAAATATTTAACATGGTAATACTCAAAAATAATATCTAGTAAACACATGATCTGCTGGCATTACATATGGAAATTTTTGATTGTAATTAAAATTACTAATTATAAGGTTGCCTTCTATTGTCAGAAGAGTATCCTTGTCTAGAAATGGATATACTTTTATAAGAAGCACATTTCTTAATTTTCAAGAAGAGAATATCCTTGCTAAAATGTGATTGTACATATCATATGATGATTTTCTCAGAGACATCCAATTCTATAAAAGTTAGAAGACCTATTAAATTTTTTTCTTCACAGTTGGCTCTAAATCTGCAAACAAAACGTAACACAAGTATAATACGAATACATTTATGACTAACAAAAAGAATACGATCTAAAACAAGGGAATTAGAGTTCAAATTTAGATTAACTGAGTCACTGTCCTTAAGTTTGAGTTCCTTGACGTATTCCAGATCAGCCATATCACATTAATTATTTCAGAAAGCTTCGGTTCATCCTTAGTTAAGCATGTTGGTCCATGCCACTATAAACCATTGTAAAGGAGATGAGTAAAGTTCAACTACACGAGATACAAAATCAACTGGATTATAGTGCTAACATGATACCACGCATGATTAGCAATGGTGAATTCTTCGAAAATTTAGCAATGGTATATTCCTTGAAAATTTAGCAATGGTATATTCTTTGAAAAAATTCTTATTTACGGTTTTCATATTCTAATTACTTTCTAGTCGATTCCATACTTAACGTAATCTTTTCCCAGCAAGCGTTTTCAATTTTCCTGATTCCACACCTTTTCCTAATGAGTAATTGAGCTACATATCTCCCAACAGTTTGTTGATAGTGAGTACGTTTGAAATGATCTTCAGAGTATTTTTCTTCTTTACTTGAAATAACCTGGATATTTTTAATGCATTCAACTTCCTAAAATCTTTGAAAAATATGCCAATTTGTCTCTGCTATTCAGAATACAGTACAGCTACAATAATTTAATTCTGAGTTACTGTTTCACGAACCAGACACGATATACGCAAAAACGCTTTTCCTGCAGTATCAACGGTTGAATTTCTAATTGAAAGTTTCCTAATTTTAAAATATCAAAGAACAACTGGGCTCCTATTAGTATTTCTATTTTGTTAGGAGTTTAAAATTAGGGTTCCACTAATTGCATGTCAATGGGAATATTTAATGACTACACACTTTAAATTCTTGATGAGTTGCTCGGCCTATGTTGGTAATTTTAGAAATAACCAAAGAATTAATTAATCTTAAATATATAGAATCCTTATTCGAAACCTGTGCATCTAGTTAATAATTAATATTTCGCATTTATTCTGGATACACATGCATAAATTATTTCTTCCTTTATATATAACAAATTGACAATTCGTTTTGTAAGAAAACAAGACATGTTGCAATTAACAAGGATAGCACCAAATGGAATTATTTTTGGGAATTATTGGAATTATTTTTTCTGCATTCTTGTTCATAATCTTGTCACTCGATGTTTCCTTTTGTGTTTCGTCTAATTGTTGATCGATGGCGTTATTCCCGAGAAGGGGATAGATTAACGAATGATGTTTTTTATGTCATTCGGAACATGCAAACGTAGAATTACACTAAGACAGTTTAAATGCAATTTATATTTTTTTCTATTTCATATCTTGAATTCGGATTTAATTTTGAAAACTGAGTCATTATGTAGTAGATTATTATTATATTTTCATTATTGATTAAACTCTCAGAACCTTTGATTTTGAACTTTTTTCCAACGGATGGCTCCCCTTTGTTAATATCTATGGTTAATGTTTTCTAATAATTGGCATCTTTTCTCTAAAAACGGGATTAATTCATCAAACGTCGGAATTTTTGTAGCATTAATGCTTAGTTCAAATTGACTGCGCATTTCGTAATTTACTTTCTGAAATATAATACTTAATAACAGAATGTCCAATAAATTACTTTCTCGTACTTTAAAATATTCATAGGCCTTAGCTTTAAGTTAATTACTTATTATATATTTTATCCCCTTAGACGATTCGAAAGTGAAATTACGTAAATCGGTTATCGACTTCATATGCGTCTCAAGTGAAATTCTTTTTATTTTTATACATATCTTGAAGAGCTTTAAATGGAGGAATGAAAGTATTATCAACAGTTTCAAGATTGTTTTGCTTCATCAATAAATACAACCTTTAAATAATACAGCTTCTTAACGTCTGTTAATTGAATACAATTGGCAATAATGTTCTTGAATTGCAACTTAAAATTATTCCATTCGGTGTATTTATCAGGTAAGTTAGGAACTGAGAATTCTGGCAAACGTATTTGTGTTTTAGAGTCAAATTTACTACAGTCACTTTCATATTCAGAATGTACAACAGACGATAGAATTTCCATAATTCTTACCTCCAAACTTGCTTTCATTCTTCCATTTTGGCTATTTCTTCATTAACGACTGTGACATCTTCTTTATCTTCAGCATTTTCGAAATATATATTTCTGAAGCTTCTGACTTTCATATAAATAATTTGAAGCAATCTATACTTTATTTGAATTTCGTATTTGTTTGAATTATCATCATATTCCCCTTAACTACGTTTAGTTTCGCTGTTAATGCTGTTTTACTTCTATCCAATGCAAGCATTTGTTCTCTACTCCGTCTCTAAGGGCCAATGTGATAAAAAATACAATAACTTTATTAATGGCAAAATAATTACTACATGCTGTGGCAAGTTGCTTGGCCGAATCCAGATGGTCGAGTGAGATTTCTGCTGTCTCACTGTAGGCTGCGCTGTATTCTAACTTAGCAAAATCGAATTTTTAAAAATGTGCGAAACAGCAAATTGTGCAAAAGTAGAATGTGTGAAAGTCGAGGATCTCCTTTACATTAAGCGCGCTAGTGCTGCTATTCAGTAAAGTGTAAGATATTTGACTTATAAAATTTAATCTGTCTGTGATCGAGTAACAAACAAAGCGATTTAACCTTTTCACGTGAGCTATAGAGACTAATTTTTTATGAATTGAAACCATTTAGTCAACTATTAAATCAGGAAGGAACAGAAAAACAGATCAACAGGCTCTTCCATTTCCTGCTGCGCATTAGGTAGCAAATTTTAAATTTGCATTTTAAACTGAATTTTTAAGCCTTGATGTAGTAAATGCGTGGATCGTGAATGCGTGGCCGTTTCTAGAAAAATATTAAAAGCAGTAAATGTAAAAACTAAGAATATTCCTTCTACTTTATAACCTGATAAATTTATATAAATGCGTTTAAATCGTGAGCTATCAATGAGAAATATTAAATACTTTTATTAAATGAAACATTGACTGTGACAACTGCGAAAAGCACTTTTTATGAAACACATGCCTGTGACGGTTGTGTTTCTTAGCTTTTGATAATTGGTTGTTATGCATACGAGTATTTTAGTGTTGAATCCGAAAATGACTTTCGTTCTTTATCATTGCATCAGAAATTTTTGGAAATCACAAATTTCAAAATTGTTGAAAAGTCAAATTGCAAAAATAAGAGACTTTAAAGAGAGGCATAAAACATTTTTCCTTGAATTTATTATTTTTTGGCTTATACTAAGTATTCTTATAGTAAAGAATTGAGGAGTCTGATGGGAGGATGGAGGGCGTTGATCCTTTCAGTTTACTAATGAAATTTGCTATAGATGAGAGTATTTTCTATTTTATTGCATTTTCTACCATTAATTTTTTAATTTTTACGAGGTGCATTGGCCTTTGTAAACCTATCCCTCCCTCTTTTCCCTGTAAATACATCTGTGACTCATTTTTAGCTTCATCGATCGTCAGCTAAAAGAGAGTGTTATGAAATTAGGCAAAGCAACAAGTTTGTGTTTGACGCAGATTTTAGTCAAAACTCTAGGCCAAACAGGTACACTGCGGGAAAAAAATAGGACAGTTCTATGTCTTCCGTTCTACTGGGCCGATTGACGAAATTCAAATTGCGTTTTTCATGTCTTGGAAGCGCGACTTAGGGTATATATTAGATTTATATATAGCTTTGTTCTAATGAAGGTATTTTGACACAAAAGGGGATTTTTTATGAAATAACGTACCAATGTTTTCCATATTTCGGTTCTACGACTGAAATTTTGCCTAAAAATTAAATTTTGAAAAATGTGGTGCGAAATTTACGGAGCAATTCAAAAATTTAACTTGACGATTTTTTTTCAGTTTGACCACTTCGCGAACTTCTTAATTTGTGGCAACCTATTTCACTTTCATTCCATTGTGCAGAGGAGGAACAAATCACATCGTTCGTGCCTTTTTACATTGTGTATGAGAGGAGAAAAAGTCACATCGTTCCTAATTTCAAATAATTTTAACAAAGTGCGTAAACCACATTATTATTGCTTTCAACAAGTATGCCAAATTTCAAAACGCGCCTATATGTATGCCAATTCACGTGTATCATCGGAAATTTTGAATGAAACGCTCTAATGTTTTGCAGGTATGCTTAGAAATACATCTACTTGGGAAAACGTTTATAGGTTATAATTGAAAATTTTTTTCGAAAAATATATAAAAATTATTCAAATCTCCAAATTTTAAAAATGAATCATAAAAGATCAGTGAATTTTATTTGGAATGAACCTAAAAGTCAAACTGTGTAGGAAGAAATCAAATAAGTTTCATAAAAAAAGAGGTATTGATAAATATATACCAATTGAATTAACATTGAGGAACTAGAATTTTGAGAGCTAATTTTTTAAAAAGTACTCGTGCGATTTTTAAAAAACTTGGGAGTTTGGAATAATTTGAGTCGTAGAATCAAAATATGGAAAAAAAATTGGCATGTCATTTCAGAAGAAGTCCGATTTTGTGTCAAAATACCTATATTTGAACAATGCTACATATAAATCTAATACATATTCTAAGTCGCGCTTTCGAGACATGAAAAACGCAATTTAAATTTCGTCAATAGGTCCAGTAAAACGGGAGATATGGAACTGTAACCCTCTTTTTTTTCGCAGTGTACAAGTCCCTCATCAGGAGCATCTGTTACCAACTGGCATTTTCAAGAAATTTCTGCCAGTTCGGATCGTTTAGGCACATTTCTTTGCTCCTGATGAAGAGGGACCTGTACCTGTTTGCCCTCTGATTCGATCAAGTTTTGACTAAAATTTACACCAAGCACGAAGTTGTTGCTTTTCCTAATTTTATGTTTTGTTTTAGTGTGTTTCTCTTGTATCTTAAATGAAGGTGTCTTTCTGATCTTGACATCAAAAAACTTCTCAAAGGCGGTAATTTGGAGAAACAAATGAAAGCTGCAGAAAAAGAAGCCTAGGGAGTCTTTAAGGACATAATAACGAACTTTCTAAGCAATAAGAAAGCCCGACCTTTAAATCGATTGTCGAAAACATGCTGCAGAGTTACAAAAATTAAGCTTTTCATGACCTTCACTTCCTAAATTCACATTTGGACTACTTTCCTACAAATCTGTGTGCCGTTAGCGAAAACATGAGTGAGAGGTTTCGTCAAGACATCAAAGAAATAGAAAGGAGGTATGAAGGAAAATCAGTTACTTCCTTGATGGGTGACGATTACTGGACGCTGCACCGAGATGAACCCCACCAAGAGCATAAAATCAAAAGCGCGAAGCAGAGCATAAGCGAAACAAGAAAACTTCAAACACACATGCAACACATGGATTAAAATTATGTATTTTACGTACATTGTCTTAGCTAAAAGAAAAAGAATAAATTCTAAGAAAAAACATTTTAAGTGTATTTGAAAGTTGCGATTTTCGAAAACCACTAACGGGAAAAATTCGGAAAAAATTAACCTCATTTTCGAATTTAGCACTAAAAATACATAGGAATGAATTAACAAAATTAAAAATCGTGATATAAGCGAAATTTTGCAGCCTTATAAAATTCATTAAAATAAATATATATTTTTCTTTACTTAGGATAACTATTTTTAAAGAAAGTCAAGTGGTTATTTCACGTGAAAGCACAAAGTAGAGTATGAAAAAGCAAGAGCTTGAGAAATTTGCTGTGATATTTTTCATTGCTCACTTCGTTTTGAAAGTATACAGCCATTTTATCCATAATATATGCATAAAATATTCATACTTTAAACTTTAATGCATGAAGGAATGTTAAGGTTCTGTTTAAAAACCCAAAGTAACGGAAAAGTAAAAAAAAATAACTTCCAAAACTCTTATAGTTTTGTTTATAATTAAACGAAATAGCGAAAATATATTTCATGCAGTCATTTCACTCATAGTTTAATGTCTACTTTAATTACAGTAATTTTTTGTTAAGTTTCCTAATTACTTCTTATTGTCCAGTAACTGTTTATCTTACAAAAAGTATTGAACTTTTTTTGTTTTCTTATTAATGCACAGACGTCAATTTTGGAGAAAATTAATTATAGTAAAACTTAATCGATGTTCATTTTATTTACTAAAATAAGGAATTCGACATTTAAATTAGGTAGTGGGTGTTTGAAATTTAAAAAATATTTTCAACTACTTAAAATTAGAAAAGTTTCTTTTCAATGAAGGATTTTTGATGAAGCTAAAAAAAGGGAAATGAAAATGCTTGATTTTGATTCTTAAAAGGGTCAGGTAGAAGAAATTTTAATATATAATTTCCATGACTGAACTTCATTCAAGCGAATTTACAAGGAAATTAAATTATGATCTATAAATAATAGAGAAATGGATTTAGTGAGAAATAGCAGATTCATAGCGAAGTTCAATAAATCATTACTTTTACAAATTTGGGACTAAAAATATAATCAATGAAATGACAGTGGCTAAAATTTCATTTGGCATTTAAAATTTTTTTGGGGGTTTTATTTTTTTTTATCTGATAAATCAAATAAATGCATGTACATCTTACTAATTACTATTGACTTATTGGATATCGAATTTTATTTCGCATTTAAAAGCGAAGCTAGAGTAAGTAGCGCATTATAGGAATAAAAATTAAATGAGGATCAGAAATGCAGTGATTAAGCTTGGCATATCATTAAATCTGTTCACCAAACGCTACATATGCGCTGAAATTCGTATTTAAAAATAAATGGGTAGATTTTGAGAAAGGTAATTTCAAAAATCCTCAGCTTACATTACATTAAATCGTTATATTAAAAAAACAGTAATTATCAAAACAAATGCAATTAACGCAAATGAAGAGAAATGAAAAATTCATAAATAGTTCTGCCAATGTGAAATGGCAGAATCGTGATAAAAAAGCAGGTTGAAATATCTTGAAACGTTTCTTTGCATATTTGCATTGTAAAAATTAGTTTGAACTCGTAATAGAATTGTTGAGTCGTTTAAATAGAGAAATGTTAAGCGTATGCGCTGCACCAATACCTCCTTAAAGCAGAAGCCATCCTATTGAAGGCTGGACGCATGGAGGTAGGAAATAACATTAAGAACGCATGGAGGTCGACTCAGGCAAATATGAGCGCTGTGATGGGTAACACGAAGTAACGCGGTGTCGATTTTCGAATCTGTAAGAGTTCCAAAAAGTATTTAAGAGGGCGAACACATAGTCACAGTACAATGAAGAGTGCAGCTCGGGTAGCAAAGTCTGAAAAACGCAAAAGAAAATTCGTAAAGAGTCCGATCGAGACTAAGACCTGAAGCTGTTAGCCGTTGAAGTGGAAGAGCAAGTGCGCAAAATGTAGCTGTAATTACATAGCAATTAATGACAATGTAGCAATTATATGACAGTTAAAAGAAATGGCTTAGTTGCCCAAAACAGTTTCAATACAATAATGACACCTAATAATTAAATACAAGGAAAATTATGCATAGGACAAGAGGAACATGAACAAAAATATATTACATAGCAGCAATAACGAAATTTATCAGAAATAACAACTAATTCAGGTAACGTAATGCCGCAAACGACTTTTTACGTTAATAATCATAATTCAATACAGATATAGTGGTGTTTTGCGCTTCTGGGATTTTCATAAAGAATTTCTCAGCAGTTTTAGCAAAGTACGACTCAATTTCAGGAATATTAAATTCACGGTGTATTGCCGTGCTCCTAATGAACCAATGATAATTCACCGCCTGACTGAGTACAACATTTTGCATTAACATGTAGTTTTGCATCCTGGTTTTACTGGCATAACCTCGAAGAGGACAGGCATACAGGGTGTGATTAAAAAATTTCAAGACTTTCCTCAAAACAAGAAATTTATTGGACATTTAAGTACAGCGGACTAAAATTCTTCAAAATATGATCCTTCAGCATTAACACAGAGCTGCCAGCGAGCCTTCCACTGTTCATAGCCCTTCTGGAAGACCTCGGGCATCATGCTGTCATGTCGTCGAAGCCTGCTGGATGGCGTCGATGGAGTGGAATAGCTTCCCTTTTAGGCCTGTCTTGATTCGGGGGAAGAGGAAAAAGTCACTTGGTGCCAATTCGGGGCTGTAGGGTGGCTGCGGCAGTGTTGTCAAGTTGAACTTGACCAAAACTTCGGCCGCGGCGCGCGACCTATGAGCGGGCGCGTTGTCGTTGTGGAGAATCCAGTCATCCTTGATCGCCGGGCGGACTTGATTCCTCAAGCGGCGGAGCACTCCAGCGTAAAAGTCACCTGTGACAGTCTGTCGGGCAACAGAGTCCTTGTGAATCACTACTTTACCATAAAAGAAAACAATCAGCATGCACTTCACAAGCGACTTGCTCATGCGAGCTTTCTTTGGATTCGGAGAGGAAGCAGTGTGCCATTCTGAGCTTTGACGTTTCGACTCAAGATTGTACTGGTAGACCCAGGTCTCATCACCAGTAACCAATTTCTCCAGAAGGTTCGGATCAACATTCAACCGTTGGAGCATTTCCTGGCAAATAGTCGTTTGCCGCGTTTCTTCTGATCCACCGACAAAACTTTTGGCACGAGTTTGGCACACACGTTTCGCATCATCAAATTCTACATCACAATCCTCCACACCGTACTCTGTCTGAGTTCCATTTCATCGGCAATTAATCTAGTACTAAGACGACTGCCATTGTTTAAAAGTTCCCGCATTCTCTCCACATTTTGATCCGTTCGTCTTGATGATGGCAACCCAGAGCGGTCGTCGCCTTCAACATTTCCGTCGCCATCTTTGAAACGTTTGTGCCACATGCAAACCATTGCACGGGACATGGCTTCTTCCTTAAAGGCCTCTCGAATCATACCGAGAGTCTCCGTGGCGGTTTTGTTCAGTCGCACGCAAAACTTAATCGCATAACGTTGCTCCAAATGCTGCTCCATTTTCGCCTCTCCCACTTTTCGACCGAGGTCAATAACATACACTCATGATGTAAGCGAAGCGCACTCTTCAGGGTTCCGGAGGCAACTGTCGCAGCATCAGTTCGTTCCCTGAGATCCCCCACTACTTCTCCTACCCGGCGGAACCGGTCCGCATGCGCTCCCCTACTCAGAAATGAACCAGTCTTGAAACTTCTGATTCACACCCTGTATGTGAGTATGGGATGCAAAAGGCTCGTATAAATGAGTATTTTGTTATCAATAGAAAGAACGCTGTTCCCAGCAATTAAAGGGGCAAGTTACGTACTCGTAACTTGCTGTGTGACTAAGCTGCTCATAACTAAGCTGTGTGATATGTGGGAACCATGTAAGCCGATGATCTGAAATAACTCCAAGGTAGCGGACCTGCTCAGTCCACGGAATGGAAATATCATATATAGAGACATAAAGATCAGGATTAATATTTCTCTTTTTCGTGAATAAGCCTGCATCTGATTTGTCAACGTTTATTTTTATTTACCAGGCTGAGTGCCAGGACTCTAGTACGTGGATGTGATTTTGAAGTTCAATGTTTATTTTTATTTAACAGGCTGATAACCAGGACTCTAGTACGTGAATATGATTTTGTAGTATTTGGATGACTGAGCCGTGAGATGCATTTTTTGATAGAATTGCCGTATCGTCGGCGTACATAGCCAGACTGGTATGTGGTGTTTGGGGGATGTCTTTTGTGTATATATTGAAGAGTATGGGTCCAAGGAGGGACCTCTGGAGGACCCCAGCCTTGACGATCCTAGGGGTAGAGAGTGATTCGTTTACACGAACGCTTAAGAATCGATATTTTAAATAGGAGCGGGTGATGTTTCTGATGTACTCTGGGAAAACCAGAGTGAGGAATTTGTGCATGAGGCCCCCGAGCCAAACATGTCGAAGGCTTTGGCTACGTCAAGGAAGATGACACTTGTAATCTGGCGGTTCTGTAGTCCTTGAGAGATTATTTCAGTTACCCGGTATAGTTAGTGCACTGTTGAGTGCTTTTCTCTGAAGCCATACTGTTTTTGAATAATTATTTTGTTCTCTTCAGAGTATTTTAGAATTATTTGCAAGGCGACATACTCAGCCACTTTACTTAAAGAAAAAAGCAGACTGATGGGCCAGTAAGAAGTAGGGTCCAACGGGGTCTTTCCAGGTTTCAGTGGAGGAGAGATCACAGCTGTTTTCCAAGGTGAAGGGAAATTTCCGAGATGGAGCATAGCATTGATGACCAGCTTCAACAGTTTAAGAATACGCGTATTATATCATGATGTTGGTAATTGTGTCTAGCCCAGGACTTTTCTTAGTATGTAGCTTTTCGATGTAGCCGTAGACCTCCGATGGCTTGACAGGAGGAATGTTGCTTGTTTGTGGGTTTGCCAGAAAATTTTTTAAGGTTTGAGTGACCATGTGTTCTGTTGGGGAGTGGACTGTATTGTTAGTGCGAAACATAACAGCACAGTGATCAGCTAGCGACTCAGCTTCCTCAGTTTCGATGTAGAGAATTCCCTGAGGGCCAGTTAAGGGCGGAATATTGTTATAACATCGCTTTAGCTTAGATGTAGCTTTCCCACTGTTTTTCTCACCGGAAAGTGAGGAAAGATAGGTGGCCCAGCCGTGCTGTGTGTGTCGGCGTGTAAGAGCCCTGAATTGCTGATTTAGTATTGTCTTATCGGGAGGATATCCAGATCTTTGCCATTGTTTTCTTACAGCATTGAGCCGTTGAATTAATTTCTTAAGTGCAGTACTGGTGATTTTCTTTCTTTCTTTGACAGATGTGCTATTTGCATCCAGAGCAATTTTTAGGTTGGTGGTGAAGTTTGTAACGAGAGTATATAAATCGTCAGAGTGTAAGGTGAGAATGTGGGGTGAAGTGTTGTTTAAGGCTTTGCCATATCAGCCCAGTTAGTAACAAAGGCCTTGGTGTATGGTGCGCTACTGACAGAAGTCTCCAGATCTATCATGACCAGATTGTGGTCAGAGGGTAACTCATTAAGAGTTTCAATGAAATTAGAAGAACAGCCTTTGAGAAGATAAAATTCAACACATTGGCATTTCTGTCATTGTACCGTGTTGAGGTTTGTGGAGCTGCAATTATAATTCCGGCCGTATGGGTAAACGGTAAATTACAGAGCCTAGGTATGAGGTGTTAGTGCAAGTCTTTAACGGTGTGCTTAAAGTCTCCGCCTATGACAGTTTTGTTGTTGAGTCGGATTAACGCTTCAAAATCTTCCGTGATATTCCCTCGTGATCTTTTTGGCGATGGGATATAGGCAGAGATGATAGTGAGTGGGTATGATGTGAGGTTATGGTGATAGCTAGGGCCTCTACTGCTAAAAGTTATGGAAGTATAGTTTATAATGAGTGATGGAGACTTGACTAAGATTACTAGGCCCCCTCCAGTGTATTGGCTGGTACGTACTCTGTCTAGTCTATAAAGGCACTAATTGGTAATGCTGAAAGTAAAATGCAGACTAAGTTTATGTTCTTGTAGGAGAAGAATATCGAGGCAATACTCATTTATAAAGATACGAAGTTCATTAGTTTTATATTACAACCCACTGGCGTTCCATGTCCCAATTTTAAGACCATAATCCGTAATTTAATTATTACAAGATATCCCGTTAATATCCTCAAGGATGAGTGAAGGATTTGAATTTCGTGTATAATATTGTCACGTTTTCTTAACTCAGAAATTTCGCTTTTATAGATATGCATAACTACTGATTTTGCAGCCGAAAATGTTTTCAACCTCTTTTTTAACTTAAAGTAATTCAAATAAGTCATTTGTACTACCACTATTAGAATTTCTAGGAATATTTGGTTTATATTAGGCATAGCATTGTTACTATTAGACACATTTTGCTTATTTAAGTTTGCGGCAGCCACAGGGACTTTAGGGGCAAACGAGACCTTATTTGCACTAGGTACTGGTTTCAGAACTTATGCAAAACTGATACCTGGTTTGATGGTAGATGATTTTACAGATTTTCTGTAGGCTGGGAGCTTGGGGCAACATTTGTAGGAAGCGACACGAGGTCCTAGACAATTTCACATTTAGGAGTTTCAATGCGACCAGGCTGATCACAGTCGTCAGTCTTGTGGAATCCTGCACACTTGACACAGCGTGGTGACACGTAGCAGTTCTCCGAGGAACTTATACGGTTAATTAAATTTCTTATACGGCTTCTTACCTATAACCTCATACGGCTCCTTATCTATAACTTCCTTATACGGTTAATTAAATCATACACATTTTCTTGCTGTATTTCATTTAAACTTATTTATTTGAATTTTATTAGAGATATATTTCTCATTCAATTAATTCAATTCTCAATTCGCGGCAAAGCAGAAATACATAAAAACTCAACATTTTCATTAAAAATTGTAAAATACAGAAACACCTAAAACAACAAATACTGCTATAAACAGTTAAAAAAACAAATGTTACAACTGAAATTAGATTTTACACGTAAAAATAAGCAATTTGGCCAGCGGGCAGGAAGACAGATTTTTCTGTGCACAAAGTTGGTTACACTTTTACCTTTTTGTCCCAGGGGGGAAATAAAGTCTGAAATTGGTGTACCAACTGACTTAAATCTCTGTTCTGCTAAGAGTTTCACATGTAAACAAATGGAGGTCTCGTTAGACCTAATGCCATTTAAAGATTAAGATCCTTGATAATTCTACAACTATTACATGCAGATTTACTAATTCAACCCCTTTTAAAGCAAAAAATTCTAAATTTTACCAAGAGAAGAAACAAAATGCTGAGCTCACCGGACTGGGTAACAGACTGGGAATATATATATGCAATAACATTATGGCGTAATGGATGATCGGATGGAATTTTAGGAGCAGGACTAGCTTGATAGTTAAAAATCATTTATTCTTGAATTACGAATTTATTAATATATAACTGTAGAAGGCTAGGGGTGCTAAATGCGCGTCATAATTTTAAATATGCAATTACATTTTAATTAATGGCGAATAGCTAGCACAGGCTGAGCGACAAGCTGTTAACACGCAGGCAAGAAAGTGAAAGAGAAAGAGACTACGGATTTATTTGCTATTTATGCAAGATAGATGCACAAAATACAGCTAATCTGTGATTGGTTAATTTTAAGTTCCATTTTTTTCAAGCAGCGTTACGTAATTTCGAAGGATCTAGAATTTGGGAGAAAAGATGAACTTAGGGGAGAGCACCAAATTTAGAATGTTAATTTTGAGGTTGCCAATTATTTTTTCAAACAGGTATCATACTTTGTTATATCTTACATGTATATGTATATATATAATTACAAAACATTTTTTAAAGCAATAAACATAAATATTTGTTTTTATATAAATATATAACCATATATTTTTTAAACATAAATATGCCTAGTATTTTAGCGCATTAAGTTGCTGAAAAAATATCTGTAAACTTGAAAAGACTGCTGCATAATTAGAAAGATGACACTCGAAAGAGGGCTAGAGAGATGTAGCCGAATAGCATAATCTTTATTGCCGGACACCAACTAATTATCGAAACTATATTTTTCATTACTTATGATCATGAGAATGTTACTCACATCACAATTTTACGTGGAATATCACATTTTAAATAACAGCATAGTTAGCTGCACGACACAAGCACAGTGAAATAAAACAGCACAGTGAAATAAAACAGACTAAAAAAACGAACAGAACTGCAAGCTAACTGCGCATTAATCCAATACGACAATCTGTTACGAGAAAAGGTTGGTTTTGGTTTACTTTAGAAAGGTTTCAGGTATCTGAGTTACGTCATCAGCATTGCGCAGGCCATGCAAGATGGAATGATCTAGAAATGACGCAATCCAGAGATGTTATTAGTTATTAGAACAGAGAGGTACAATTAAAGGGTTATCGCTAGTTTAAATTATAAGTTTGATTTACATATTTTTTAACTTATATATGTAAGATAAAAAACTGCATGTTATAGCAGCCCCATATGCCCAATTTTAACGTTCCAAGGTTACTCGAATGTCTCTTCTGAATCCATTTTATATCCATTTAATAATTTGGTTTTGAGAAAAGAGTCCTTTAATCTGTTCATTTGTACAGATGCCACTCAAAAACATAAAGCAAATGGATTCGAGAGGGTTCAACATCTATATTGTCGTTGAAGTATGATACTCAAAATTTTTAGCGATGACAATAATTCCTTTATTTCGTGCAAGGAAGTAAAAAATAGTATCTCCAGTTCGTTATGGTAAGATACCAAGATGGTAACCAAGATGGTAAGCCCAAAACGCTTTTTCCACCTACTTCAGACTGTAACTTATTAAAAAAAATATAGAAAATCGTTCAATTAATATTTTTTATCATTCTTGTTTTAAAACGGGGAGAAAATTTGTTTTATATTCTGTGCAAATCTCAAAACTTTATATCTGATGCATTTTGAGATATTGAAAGTTTAAATTCATAAACGTCAAATACTCTAAAAAATCCAAGATTTCCCAAAACTGAGAAATTAAGTTGAGGCCGAATTCTTAATTTCGAAATTATTTTTTAATCATTTTATGTTAAATAATCATAAACTTAATGAAATTTTGACTATCAAACTCAATGATTTAAAAGGACTGTATTTCCATTCCGCACATTAACATTTCAAATCTAAACAGAAACATCAGTTAACATAAATATGACAGCAGTGCCCGAAAAATCTGATGTGAACACCATATGACTTCTGTGCATCATCTATCAAATTATACATATATTTTGCTGAACTTCATCTAAACGTATTTCCTCTAATTATTCTAACTTAGTTTACCGATCCCTCAAGGCACGTTCAGAATGGCATAAAAAATTAGTTGTTATGAAATTAAATATCGCGCTCAATTTTTGTCGTACGTGAGTCAAACTTCTTATACTTTTTCCCCATAAACTTTCCCAAATATAAGTACAGGAACCGAAAAAGTAATGACGTTATACTGCTTTGTGTTTGCTTTAAGATATTTAGCTTAATATGACCAATACAGCTAACTATAGGAAATCCAATACAAAGTGCCACTAACTTCCTTTTCCAAGTTATCGACATGGAAGAGATAATTGCATGTGGACCAAAACGTAATAGCATTTAGCATTAAAACTTGAGTTTCTTCTTGACCATTACAAGCAAAGTTTAAAGATAGCAGTGTACTGGATGAAACTAAAATTTACAGTTCAAAGATAATTCTACAAGGAACCACAATTCCTACTTTTTACCAAGCTAGTCATTAAAATCTTTAGCTTACCGATTTGGACATGGACTTTTATCGTCGTTACCTACTCCAGCATCAACGGATACTGCTTCTGAACGTTTCTGACCAGACATCGGCTGCGGTTCTTAAGGTACTGAATCGGGGACAGACATCAGACAACTGCAGGCTAGTAACCGACGAACTAACCAACTACCAGTTCCAGTTAACTGCTTAAATCCCTACGCTCTTCTCACAGCCTTCAAAAACCTCTAGAGGGATCAAGCTCGGGACTAAGTTAGAAGTAATAGAACAAAATGCAAAGTGTCACAAAGTTAGATTTTGTTATTATTGGTCCAAAATTAATTATTTTTGTTTTAAATTTTGAATTAGCAAAACATGAATATTTTCATCATTTAAAACACTTCTGTAACTGGAAGTATATGACTACGACCAATGATTGCAAAAATAAAGGCCGGGTAAAGACTTTTAAGTCGGATAAGGGGATAAATATATATATATATATATATATATATATTATATATGTGCTTGGTTTTGTCGATTGCGGAAAGGAAAGGAGGTGCGCAACCGGATACAATAGTAGTTTCGTATGCAAAATTCTAGCATTCTACAGCTAATAGTTTTTGAGTTAAACGAGATGGATATATATATACATACATAGATACTACAAATGTCACGAAAAAATCCATTTTGAATGAACTTTATATTCATTTTACTATCTGTTTTGGAAAAAACAGTCCTTTATTCCATTCGTAAGTACTGACGTCGTACGGAAGTAAAAAAAAATCGTCCGAATGGATTCGAGAACGGTCAAAATGGATATTTCTGTTGAAATATGATGTACAAAATTTCGCAATTACAATGCTTTCTTTACTTCGTACAAGGAAGTAAAAATTTAACGATAATTTTAACAATTTAAATATAATTTTAGTAATAAAAATTTAAATGTAATTATTTTAAAGTCAGAACTAAATACGAAGACGCTTCGAAAATGCAACTTTTCTGCGGTTTCTATTGGAAGGAAAATAATTTTTAGTTTACTTATTTTTTTACTTTATGTGAGTATGAAGGAATATAAATCCAAGAAATTCCCACTGTGATACACAAAGTGTAGGAGAAACATCCTTTTTCACTTTCGCATTTCGAAGAATAACAGAAAGAAAAACAATTTATAAGTGATTTTTTTTTAAACTCTTAGATTTGAAGTTTGATTTGGGTATGAATTTACTTTTTTACTTTAATAAATAGTACGCCATTTATCTTTTTTATCTTTAAAAACTTGCACTACTTTTTTTTTCTGGGGAAATGTTTTCCAGTTTGATATGGAAGTCGAAGAAAAGTCAGGGGGGATGTACGTTTCCAAGAATAAACATCAAAACTTTTACAAATAATCTCAGAGTTCTAAAAGGCAATTTTCTGCATTTTTAAATCTAGAAATCTAAGATCAAGAGCAATAAAAGAATTGGAAGACACATTTTAAACATTTTCTTTTATATATGCATAAGAAAGGCCTGATATTGCTAAAATTGGACTACGCTGAAGGTATGGAGGCGCATTATATATTCTAAGGAAAATGATATCATTTTATAACATTCCGCGTGGGTGTGATCATTTCTTACCTCAAATCCCGGGTGCTCCCTGAACTAGAAGTATTTCTCGCGATAGATAGAAACGTTCTCACGCTAGACTATCCGGTAATTGTGACATGCTTGAGGAAGAACTTCTTTCTGAATTTCTGTCGTAAAATTTTTTTTCCCATCAGAAGGTTCTGTTTGTCTTAATATTTTATTTCCAACCACATAAAGGAAAGAAATGGAGTTGCGTGATCTATCAGATGTTTCTATTTTTGTTTTCAAGCGATAACTGGCATTTAAAAGAATTTGTCATGCAATGTAGTCTGAGCTAAACATGAAATTTCAAGATAGAAAGCTTTGAATAAATTCAGAAATACTTATTACCGTAGCTCTGTTTTTTTTTATTTGGTTTTATAAAAAAGAGAATTCGTCAAAACTGTCGAAAATTCGATAATTCGAATTTTATGAACAGTTGTAGACTTAAACGTCTTTAAGGAGATTGTATAACATAAGAAGAACGAAAATATGTACCCGAATTTATTTTTCTCCAAATCAAAATTCTAGAGCGGCGATCTTGAATCTGTGTTCCGCGAGTTAAACCCAGAATTCTGAGAGTCAAAATAAAAGTTCGAAAAGAAAATTATACAACCCTTACACTAGCTGATTAGTATACATTAAATAAAATTCAAAGACACAGTTATTGATTAGTTTATAAGGTATTTCTCCTGCCTTCTTCGCATGCCTTCGTGGTGTACTGGTCAGCACATTAGACGCGTAACCGAGAAGCCCGTGGTTCGATTCCCGGGAGGACGCGTTTCTCATTCTCCTCCTTCTAAATAACCTAATGACTCTACAAGTTAAAAAAAACGTAACATATGCATAAAAAAGGCATATGTTACGTTTTTTTAACTTGTAGAGTCACATGTCAAAGAGAATGATATGGAATGGTTTGAGGAACTAAAATGAATTTAATTTAGTCGACAGTGTTAGAACTTATACAATAGAGCACCTTTTTCAATCGAAAGAAACTGTAAGGGGATATTTCCCAGAAGAAGATACTAAGTATGGTTGGATAAAAAATCCTTCGAGTATTGCGATAAATCAAAAGGATTGCTAATGAAGGAAAGGGAACAACTTATTGACTAATTATTCGGCCATTTTCGAAGTTAAAATCTAAATTTAAGCAAGAGCAGTTCCTTAAGTTTTGTTGTGCTTCATACATAATACTTAGAAATTTCTCACACAGCTATGAAACATTTAAAAAGCTGTTTTGAAAAACGTATATAAGTGAAAAATCGTTTTGAACATACATAGCAACAAAAAAAAATGTAGAATATGGAATGCGATTGAGGATAACATCAATAGAGCTAAATTGCAAGACTTTGTGGGGGAAAAAGTACTCACTTATCACTAAATATAAGGCAAGGTTAAGGAACATCTGTAATACGAGTTAATGCTATTAATGAATCAACTTTGTTAATTTAATGTCACAGTTTTTTAATAAGAAATAAAATACTTTTCTTTAAAGTACCTATAACATATTGATCAACTTTAAAGGTTATTTTAGGATATATACTTCTAAGGGTGAGAAGAAGGTTCCTGAGAAATCCTTGCAGTTCTAAGGTTTGCGTGAGCTGATAAAGTTTGAAGACCACTGTTCAGAAGAATAATGTTTCAAAAATGGAAGTAATAGTAACATTCAGTGTAGCAAAATGAGGAAAAAGCATACAAATGTGGTAAATTAGAGAAACAGATTGATGATCAAAATTATAAGCACAATAATCCGAATGACTGGGAAAATTTTTAAATCTTGTTTTGCGGCTGTTAACAACTGAAGTCCCTTCTGGGAAACCGTGTGAAGTCTTCAGCTTGAAATCGATCCCATAAATAATTAAAAATAAAATTTAATAAATCTCTTATTTTTTAAAACTTGACAGAGAACCACTACATTATTTGACCTATGTTATTTTTTTAAGATTTTGAGTTCTTCATTTTGAACAATCTAATCAGGATTAACAGAATTTTGTAAACTGTAAAAAAATCTGATGTGTACACTACGTGACTTTCCTGTACGACCTTTTAAACTATGCACATTTTTTTGCTGTTTTTCAATTAAATTTATTTCTTATAATTTCATTAGAGATATATTTATAATTTAATTAATTAAGTTCTCAGTTCGCAGCAAGACAAAAATACATCAAAACGCAAAATATCTTCATGAAAACGCAAAATAGCTTCATCAAAAATTGTGTAATACAATAAAACCTAAAACACCAAATACAGTTAGTTAAAAGCAGTTAAGAAAACAAATTTCATCATTAAAATCAGAGTTAAACAAAAACAAGTAATTCCGCCACAAAACTGAATGCACAGAGCTGAAAGTTTACTTTTGGTCCCACTCGGCACACGGAAATTGGTGCATCAACTGACTTAATTCACTGTTCTACTAAGTTTCAAATGTAAACAGCTGGCGGCCTCGCTAGGCTTAATATCAAATAAATCTGATCTGTACACCACATGACGTCCTTCTAGGGAATTTTAAATTATACGCACTTTTTCCTGCATTTCGTTTAAACTTATTTCCTCGATTTTCAATACAGATGTATTTCTCATGCAATTAATTCAGCTCTCACTTCGCGGCAAGGCAAAAATACATGAAGCTCCAAAATATCTTCATTAAAAATTGAAAAATATGGAAAACTATAAAACATATATACAGTTAAACAATTTAAATAACAATTTTTGCAATTAAAATTAGAGATTCTACGCAAAAGCAAGCAATTCGGCCAGCGAGCAAGAAGACAGATTTTTCTGTGCACAAAACTGAAAGTTCACTTTTGGTCTCACTCGGCAAAAAGACACTGAAGGTGTAGAAAGACATAATTCACTATTCTGATAAGTTTCAAATGTAAACAAATGTGCCTGCTATGGTAAACAAAAATTAGGCTTAGCCGCACTTAAACAACTTTTAAATTGTTCATAATTCTTACAACTATTGCATGCAAATTACCTAAAGGCATAAAAACCTTAACTAGAAGATAAGAACAATATAATTCAATCATTTTTAAAGCAAAAAATGCACAATTTACCAACATATAAGAATACAAAATGATCTCATGACAAAGATAATCACATATGAAGCTACGATATGGACCCTATCGGTGACGGAAAGAAAAAAGAGATTGCTAAGATCCAGACAGCGATAGTTGATACTACACGTGGCTTTAGATACTACAAGTGGTTTTAGAGCCACCTCCAAATCAGCCCTCAATGTCTTAGTAGGCATTATGCCGCTGTGAAACTATTTTTTCTTCAGTTCTTCACAGAAGAAGCATCAGCTTCAAAGATTGCATCTATTCTGCAGATGATTACAAACAACGCCCTCCTCCGTACAAAAGACATCCAGCCGATCCTCATACCAAAGTAAAAATCCAAAAGAACATCAATCCAAGAAACAAAGAAATTGAAGCTTACACTGATGGATCAAAAATCGAAGGAAAAGTTAGATGTACAGCATTCTTTCTAATGCAACAACATCTGGACTCTGAAATAAAGTGGAAAGGGTACATAAACAACTCTAATAGCAACAGTCAAGCGGAAATATCAGCAATAAAAGATGCCATCAGCATTGCTTCAATAAAAGATTTCTCTAAATTATCCATTAACTCAGACAGCTAAGCAGCCATACTGTGCATTCAAAATCCAAATAACTGTTCTCACCTGCCCCATGAAATTAATCAAATCTCTTAAGATCTTAATACTGAATTAACCATAACCTGGATCAAAGGGCACAGCGGAAACGTTGACAAGGATACCGCTGACAATATGGAAAAAAACAGCAGCTCTTTCCCAAGAAGGCGAATTCCTCAGCATTAAGCTTTCGAAATCGCAACTACGACAAATCCTAAACAAACATCTTAGCCACGAGTGGTAAGAAGAGTGCAATAATACTACAACAGGTCCACGCACTCACCAGTTCTTCCCAAAGTCTGCACAGAAATCAGAAGCTCCAAGTCTTTCCTAACTTATTACCTCACCGATCATGGCCATATCTAGATTATTTTCTCAAAAGGAGCCTCTCTAAAGCGATAGTTGCATCTGCAGAGTCAAAGGAGATGCAAACCATTAACTATTCTTCTGTCCTCTTACAAGTGAACTACACATTCGAAAGCACACCAATTTAGATTTTAACTTTAAACGACTGGTGATTTCTCAACGCCACCTATACCCAAAAATAATGAAAATCCACCAAAAGCTCAGTACTCTAAACTGAATTTATGCCAAATTGAAGCCTAGGACCGAAAGTGAAAATGCGGAGAGAGCAATGTCTAGGCTACCCGCAATAATTGACTCCGAGCAACATTAACAATTTCAATAATGCTTCAAAACTCCTAATTTATTGAGCTGAGACAATGAACTTTATTTATGAACTTTGGACTGAAAGATCTGAGCTCAGTACAGTCTTACCTGTAAAAATATCTTCACATAAATAAAAATGCAAAATTTCCAGTGCAACGATCTCCAAAATATCAACTCTACTGTATTTACGTAATCCAGTATTTTAATGATTATACTAAACAGTTTGTGTTATTTATGCAATAACACAAACTGCTTAGTATAATCATTATTTATACCTAATTTAATATTATTATGCTCTTATGTTTAAATATAACAACTCCGATGTACAACTCGAGTGTTACTTAGAAATAGCACACAGTCAATTCAAGTTTTTCATATTCTAGCTGGTTAGTGTATCGGGGCAATACCTGTTCGACTCTTTAGTGAAGTTTCTGGTGCCCCATCAGCTTTTACCTATGTCTAAACTTTTAATTTGTTAACATTTTACTCTTTCTCTTTCCAGGTTCTGGTCGAAGTAATGTGTCTGGGTGGAATGAAAGATTTAGTTTTCAAGTCGGCAAAGACGTGCTCATGCTATCATTGCAAAAAAGAATAAAGCTACCAAAAATAAGATTGCTGAATTTATAGGAAGCAACATTTTAATCTACTTATTTCCAGCGTTTTTAAACCAAGAAAACTTATAAGAATGTTGGTATCGAATTTCGACACGAAAGTTATTTTTTGAAAATGGCTTACTGTGAATGTTTTTTATGTATGCTCACAGAGTGTTACGTTGTGCCAAATAAAGGTTTTGTGCAGCTAGTTTCCGAAATGTTTCTTTTCATAAGTTAAGAAAAAGACTAAGGTACAGAACTTTAATCTTTTCAGTGAGGAAATAAATTTTAACTTCTATTATAAATATATGTCTAGAGCAACGGCCCCCAAACCTAAACCTGCGAGAACCACTGCACGCACTAACGGTTTTACGTGTGCCAGCCGAAGTAATTTTCCGATAAAAATTTACTTGTTTGAATAAAATGTTACATGCATTTTTTACAGTTAGTAATTAATTAGAACGATTTAATAAGCGAGTTTACTTAAACATTATTTGTCTATAATAATATGTTTATAATTATAAATGAGCTTATCATGCGTTCTCGGTTTGATCGGATTTGCCCCAGTTTCAAAGTATGGTCCCTGCGAATTCGCCAATTAGACCCTGTCATTTGTTAAAAATGTGTCAAATATCAATATTTTCAGTAAAGAATATAATAAAATCAAAGTACAGATTTCGACTTAAGAGATCAACATTTTGACGATTGTTTACGAGCAGAAATATCATCATACGCTCCACATTATGGAATAACGGCCTAGAAAATGCAATGCCAAATAACCTACTGAATTTACGAATTGCATTTTTATAAAGGCCTTTACATACGAAGGAATTGTAAAGCGAAGAATTTGCAAATTTTTGTCTGTATTATTCGGTAATTATTTATTTTCCATAAGAATACAATCAATAATTTTTATGTCTTAAAATTATAATTTTGGAATATTTTTGTATATTACGTATATTATTAACTATATCAAACTATAAATTTGCCTCGAAAAAATAAATGTGCTGTCGTTCCTCCACCAATATTGTAGGATCCAGCCGTGGCCGGTGTGATGTCTTGCCCGTAATTAATTAACTCAGATTGATCTTTTTATTTATTTACAACATACACAATGCTTATATACACTTTGTACAATCAAATTACTTGAATTGATAGAATTGTTTAAATGTTTTAAATTATCACACTGAGCGTTCGGCCGGTCCCGCCGAAAGCCAGTCTCTAACTTACCCCTTCTTCTCGCCTAGAGGGCGTTACCTATTTTTGGGGTTATAGTTTTGGAGGCTCAGACTCTACCAGTATTCTAAAACGGGCAAAAAAGTTGGAAATCCCTGATCTAGAGATTAATTAAAAAAAAAGAAAATATTCATATCGAGTTCATCCATATGACAGGATCTTGGTTCTGACATTTCAAACTTGATGATAAGTTTATCAGAATTCAAATACCTCCGTGTAATTAAATACATGACCTTTATTCTTATACAAATTTATTACATTCAACACTGCCACAGCAACGGATCATACGTAACTGTTTAACATATAACTTGAAAATCCATCGATGCAAAAATCAGTTGTAAACTCTGTCAGTACATCTGTAGCAGCAATAAAAATTAATTAAGACTTACAGATTAAAAAAGTTAAAAACATAATGGTTACCAGCTATCCCTAGGTATGTGACTCAATGCAGAACATTTTGTAGAACCCTATATGGAAACTATTCAGCATGAGATAAATGTAACTACATTGGGATCCTAGATGAATGGGTTTGTCGAAATGATTGCAACAAGAAAAGGTCTATTTGTCACCGAAAATGTGCAGAAAAAAGTGTTACAAACTCGGTTCCGTCAATGCGAAGGAAGTTTTCTAAGGGGTTTCTGATTGTCTCAGAATTTTCTTAAAATGGGAAATTAAAAATAAAAAGAGAGGGAAAAAATGTTAAAATCAACTCAATGTGCCATCAAAAGAAAATTTTACGTCTAATATTTATTGAAGAAATTCTATTTCTTTATTCCTGTGACTTTCAAAGAATGAAATTTCATCAAGCAGTAGTCATATTTCGAAAAGTACCATTGTATTCCTTGAAAAAAATTAATCCTGATACAGACATTGCATATGTAATTTTCAACTTATTCCCGAGAAGCGTCTGATGTTTCACCTGTGGACTATTGTGCTTTCTTATCGGAAATCCACCACGATTGGTGGGCTCTGGAAAGTACATGAAAAGGAATGAAAATCAGAGTAGCGTCTCGCTTTAGCAAAGCTTGTGCATGACTCATGCGTAGTAACATGCTTCGCTGGCGTAATTGCCTGGCGTCCGCTATACACTATTGCAATGTATCATGATATTATCGACTAAAGGTATGTTATTTTGCTAAATTTTGTCATGCTGCTGAAGTTAACCTTGAATTACTAGTTTACTTACTTCTTACATTTAGCGTGATAATTATAGAAAGTAATTTTTATGTCTGGAGCATTCGAAGTCCTCTTCATTCCGGCGATTTTTTAACATCTTCTTTATTTATCCTTATCAACCACAGTCGTAGATCTTTTTGGTTTATTTCAGATTTTATTTTATATTGCGCATTCTTTCTCCGTTTGAGCAAAATATTTTATGGTAAGCGTAGTCAGAGTTTTTAGAGGATCGATGAAGAATAAATTCTATAAAGTGTATCTTACCTATTAGTAATCCTTTTGCATTACTAATAAGTAATATAATGTAATCAAGAATTAGAAAAGAAAGGACCAAAATCTGTGATTTTGCAGAGTGCCTATGAAAAGAAGAACTTTTATGATAACAATAAATATGAAATGAAATATGAAAGTAAAACAAAAGCTACTTTGGAAAGTAAATGTAAAATAAGATTAAATTGCGTATGGCAAAGCGCTCAAGACTTATTTGAGTAGGATGAGATACGTCTTTGTAAAAAGTTTGAATTTAAAATTAACTTAAAAAGAGCGTCTATGATAACAGTAAATATAGGATGAAATATCAGACGAAACTACATTAGGAAATAAATGTGAAATAAGGTTAAGTTAATTGATTATTGCATGTTACAGAAACCTACAACATTAATTCAAAGCAATTCAAAAAAAGAAACACCAATGAAAATAGAACACATTTATTGCCGCATATGCTTTTTAAGTCTCGGGTAAATTCCCGAATATCTGGGCTTGCTTGAAAAACAAATGAGTAATTCTTAACGCAAAAAGTATCTTTGCTTTCAAAAAATTAATTTTTTGCATATGGAAAAAATTTTTATTAAATTATTTGTCGTGAGCACAGCGCACGCATTCGCCAGCACTTGACTGTGTGTGGTTGAAGTCTGTATTCATCGCCAAGCAATGAAGATTACCATGCTGAAAAAATGTCTATTATGCATGCGTAAAGCATAACTCTTCTCAAGATAGACGTTACTTGGAAATCAGTACCACGGAAATCAAGATACAGACATATACTCCAGAAAAACAGCTATTAGATCGAACATTTAAAAAATTATTCTTTACATTTTAAACATTAATTAAACGGTCCACAAATCGTTGTAAAATGTGTAAACACCCTCTGTATTACGTGCAATTATTAAATTTCGTTTTTCGTTGTTGTTCAGTTTTACCACATGTTAATAATTTTGGCCCAAAACATTACTTAACAGAAAATTCATAATTTAATCCTATCCTTGCAATGACCCGCCATTCAAAGGACTCAAACCAGAGAACTGCTACAAAACTCTTTGGCTCAGTGTGTAAGACAATAAGTGTGAGTATCCAAATGATCAGAAGCTTGTTGCTGCGTGTTCCTTTATTTAATGACGAAGATAATTTACTGTACATTTATTTACAATTTATTTATAAGCTGTATGCCCCCTGGCATGTTAAATTGATATATCATTTTACTTTTCTACCACCTGGCAGATACGATGTGATTACATCAATTTGCGGTAATACGCCCGAAATATTGGCGTGTCCGCTCTCTTTAAGTTCTATAACGTAACTAGCTCTTTATACGATGCGCCCTCTAAGTACAGATCACAGCAATCACCGAGGAGGCGAAAACATCCTTCCTCCCAATGAATCACATTCATCTCAATATAATCTTCATTGTATGCAAACAAGTAAATGTAGAACATAGAAATTGAAAACTTGCAAAAATCTTCAAGAATACAAAATTACGCTTACCAATCTTCTAGCAAAACATCTAAACCTCTGACAGCTTACTACATTGAACAATTAACTATAATGATTAAACTAAAACAAACAAATAAAAATATTAGTACAACAAGTAATATAAAAAAATAAAAGTAACATTTTCAATATAAATTTGGCATTTAAAAGTTATTCTTCTTCTTGATTAACTGGTAAAAGACACAGGAAATGTCCCTGTGCACAGTTTTTAGTCTTACCGCTTGGACATTATTGTCTTCTCCAGGAAACACTTCTATTTACTCTCCCGAGTTTCCAGCGTAATGAAGGCACGTTATCTTCAACTAGAACCAAGTCATTTAGACGAATATTTCTTACTAGGTTGTCTCCACTTGCTGCGCCGCTGTAGTTGGCACAAGTACTCTTTAGACCACCGCTTCCAAAAACCTTGGAACATATGCTGTGTTAGTTGCCATCTCTGCAATGGGGACACTCGCATTTCGGTTAAACCTTGTTCTGGAATAGCTGTTAAAGGTGTTCCTATAATAAAGTGTTCAGGAGTCAAAGCTGTCAAATCACTGGGATCACTGGAGACCGGTGTGATTGGCCTCAAATTTAAACATGCATTTATTTGTGCAATTAGAGTTAAGAACTCTTCATAAGTCAAAATTTGAGTTCCAACACATTTCTTTAGATGCAGCTTCATAGATCTTACGGCTGCCTCCCATATACCACCATGATGTGGAGCAGCTGGAGGGTTCAATATCCACTTTATGTTTTCATTCGATAACCACCTCTGAAATTCTGAGTGGATGGATGAAACTGCTTCTTTGAGGATTTTATTTGAACCTATAAAAATAGTTCCAGATTTACTTCTTATTTCTTGAGGTTTTCCTCTCCTCGAAGCAAATCGTTTTAGAGCAGCTAAGAATGCTTCACTTGATAAGTCGCTGACAATCTCAAAATGGATAGCCTTTGCAGCTAAACAAATGAAAATACAGACATAATGTTTAATTGGTCTTATACCACCTTTTCATTTCACAGCAAATGGGCCGGCATAATCAACGCCAACCTTTGAAAAGGTTCTATTTGGAATCACTCTATTTATAGGTAGTTCTCCCATTAACTGAGTAGATGTTGATGTTTGTACTCTGCAACATTTCATACATTTCCAAATACATTTTTTAATTTCATTCTTTGCACTTACTATCCCCTATTTCTGTCTGTCATCTTGCGGATAACAATAAGTGCAGTTCTCTATGTAAATGATTTTCGTGATAATGTTGTATTAATAATTTAGTAAAGTGATTATTATTTGGCAATAGAATGGGATGTTTACTTTCTCTGGTAATTTCTGCGTTTCTTAATCTACCCCCTACTCTTAAAATTTCATTTTCATCTAGAAATGGATTAAGTGAAATGATTTTGCTTTTAGTTTGAATCGGTTGTCCTGTCTTTAAAGCCTTCATTTCTTCTGAAAATCCATTAAGTTGAACATTTCTTATTATAAACTCTGAAGCCTTCCTTAATTCACAGGCAGTAAGCACACCAGATTTCCTTTCATGTGCCGAATTACGATTGTTCACGAATCGCAGAACGTATGCCATTATTCCCAGAACTTTGTTAAAATTTCCGTAAAATTCAAGATTTAGTAACGGTTCTGTTGATTCAACAAGTATTTTTAAAGTAACACATTTTCGTTCTTCACTGACGTTTTGAATGTCAGCTCCGGTATTCATTTCGGTTATGTGACATCGAATATCTACCTCTGAAAGTCAAGGTGGCCCAGAAAACCAAACACTATCATTAATTAGAGCTTCAGCATTCATTCCCCTCGTGAGATTATCAGCAGGGTTGGTTTTCCCATTGCAAAAATACCAGTTGTTTAAATTAGTTTTCTCCTTGATTTCTATCACACGATTTCGAACAAATTGTTTCCACTCGTTGGCAGATCCCTTGATCCAGTGAATGCAAATTTGGGAATCAGACCAGTAAAATACATTTCCCTTATCCAACTGCGGAAATATTGATTGCAAATACGAACCTAACCTTGCAGATATTAATGTTCCCAAAAGTTCAAGCCTAGGGAGTGATACCCTTTTTAATGGCGCTAAACGGGATTTTGACATTATGAAACTTGTTTTACATTTATTTTTCTTCTCAAATCTAAAATATGCTACAGTGCCATAACACTTGGGACTGGCATCAGAGAATATGTGAACGTCTAAAAACTTCCAACACATATCATTGAAGTACTGTCTGGGATTTTCGAAAAACTTTATTTTTTTCAACTTCTTTTAACCATACCTGAAACATGAATTCTGTATCAAGCGGAATACTCTCGTCCCATTGAATACCCTTTTCCCACATAGTTTGCATTAAGAGCTTAATTCGAACCGTAAATGGATTCATGATCCCTAAGAGATCAAACAACATACCACATGCTGCTAAAATGATTCGTTTAGTTACTTTAAGATTTTGTAACTTCTGAAATTGAGATACATCTATTTTCAATTTATCATTGACATTGTCCCAGATACGGCCTAAAACCTTCAACGGTATCAAAGAGTCTTCAGATGTCTCACGACAGACAACTTCATTAAATTTCCACAGTTCATTCAGCTCAGGTGAGTTTGAAACCCATCTACGTAAATTCACGCTGGCCTCGCTTAGAATGAAAATCATGTCCTTGTTTAAATGTGAGGCCTTTTCTACATTAACTGTCCCCGAAATTAAATCATCCACGTAAAGCTCTTTTAACATACTGCATGCCTCTTCGCAGGCATCTTCATACTTTCTTATATGCAGTCTTATAGTAGCTGTTAATAAATAAGGCGAGCACTTGACCCCGAAAGGGACTCGATTGTGCTGGTTGGTTGGTTGGTTGGTATTTTTAATGGCACAAAACCTTGAAGATTATTATGCGCCAGACGAATGATGAATAAAGTTCAAAAGTACAAACACATTGTATTGGATGAATTGTTGAAATGAACCTGGAATGCTGATGAAGGCATCCGGAAATGGCTTTGAGAAAAGCTCTGGCAACAGGTAGAGTACGTTAAAAGGAAAAACTTTAAATCATATGGTAAAAGGAGATGTCCTTTAAAAACTTATGATGTTGATGAAACTTATGATGTTTCTTCGAATGAGATCTGTTGAGTTAAAATTCGTAGAGTTAAAATGTCCTTTAAAAACTTATGATGTTGATGAAACTTATGATGTTTCTTCCAATGAGATCTGTTGAGTTAAAATTCGTAGAGTTAAAATGTAATTCACGTTTCTGACTAAAAGCAGGACAACAGGTAGAGTACGTTAAAAGGAAAAACTTTAAATCATATGGTAAAAGGAGATGTCCTTTAAAAAACTTATGAGGTTGACGTGGGGGTTTCTTCCAATGAGATCTGTTAAGTTAAAATTCGTTGAGTTAAAATGTAGTTCACGTTTCTGACTAAAAGCAGGACAGTAGGTTAAGATGTGATTCACTGAAGTAGGAACGTTGCAGGTGCCACAGATAGGCTCATTATCTCCCTTCAAGAGATACTGATGAGTCAGCCTGCAGTGTCCAATTCGTAGGCGAGTCAACAGTACATCCTCCTTTCGATTCCCTTTTGATTCCCAATACTCCAGATTGGGTTTTACCTGCCTTAATTTGTTCAGAGTCTGGCATTCCCAGAGTTCTTGCCACCTGGACAAGATCTTTGTTCTGATGTACTTCTGTATGTCTGTAAAAGGGACATCATTATCGAAGGGAGTATCAGCAGATTTTGCAGCGATATCAGCGAGTTCATTACCTTTGATGCCAGCATGTCCAGGCACCCAGCAGTACATTACAGAATATCCTGCATTTCTCAAATGGAGGTGAGTCTTTAAAATTTCCAAGATCATAGGGTGGTCAGTGTTTGCATTAATTGATTCAAGGGCGCTCAGTGAGTCAGAGTAGATGATGAATTTTCTGCTGTTCTGCTTGGAGATAAAGATTAAGGAGTTCAAAATGGCAAATGTTTCTGCAGTAAAGACAGATGCAGCCTTATGAAGTTTACTACTCCTGATTACTTTATCGCAAACAAAAGCTGCCCCGACATGATCGTGATTCTTTGAGCCATCAGTGAAAATTGCTTTATAGTTAGAATAGCTGTTTCTATGGTCCAGGAAAATTTGTTGGTATTGGACGTCGTTGGTACTGCTCTTCTTAAGTTCTCCAAAGATGTTGAGTAGGTGAATATTCACTTCTTGCCAGGGAGCAATACCGAAAAAGGTAGAACTTTTGGGAATCAGATCTTTTAGGTTGAATTCTTCAATGAGTGAGTGAATGCGGAGATCAAAAGGAGGGATACATGAAGGGCGTGCATGGTAGTTACGCCAGTACTGATCAGATGTCATGAATCGTGCAGGATGTTCGGCATGCGACATTATTTTATAGTGAAGATCTATGGACAACTGCTTGCGTCTGAATTTCAGAGATGGTTCAAAACAGATGACGTATAAACTTTGTACTGGAGATGTTCTGAAAGCTCCGCAGCAAATCCGTAGCGCTTGGTGATGGACTGGATCTAATTTCAGTAGTGCAGAAGGTCTTGCTGATCCATAGATAACACAGCCATAGTCAAGTTTGGAACGGATTAAAGCTCTATAAATGCGGAGCATAGAACAACGTTCTGCTCCCCATGAAGTATTGGCCAGGACTTTCAGAATGTTGAGAGCTTTAGCACATTTTTTCTTTAGATTTAAGATATGTGGAAGGAAGTTGAGCTTTCTGTCAAGGATAACACCCAAGAATTTTGCTTCTGGCTCAACGCGGATCGGAGAGCCGTCAAGATGCAGCTCTGGATCAGGATGTAGATTTCTTTTGCGGCAGAAGTGCACGCAGACGGTCTTCTGGTTGGAAAATTTGAACCCATTGCTGTTGGACCACTTTACAATTCTGTTAACAGCAATTTGGAGTTGTCTCTCAATGTATCTCATATCTTGACCGTGACAGTAGATCATCAGGTCATCAACATATAGGGAACCACGCACTGTGGGAGGAAGTTCTTTTAAAATGGAATTAATTTTTAGGCTGAAAAGAGTAACACTAAGCACTGAACCTTGGGGTACACCTTCTTGTTGTATAAAGGTTTGAGAAAGCACCGGGCCAATCTTGACCTGGAAAGAGCGGTGTTTCAGAAAGTTTTGAATAAAGATAGGTAAGTTACCTCTCAACCCTGTGCTGTGGAGGTCATGAAGAATTCCATGCCGCCAAGTTCTGTCATATGCCTTCTCCATGTCGAAAAAGATTGAAACCAGATGGTTTCTTTTTACAAATGCATTGCGTATTGCAGTTTCTAAAAACAGGACATTGTCCAGTGGAGATCTTCCCTTACGGAAACCACTTTGGTGGGGCGATAGGCAGTGGTTAGTCTCCAAATAGTAGGTGAGACGGTGATTTACCATTTTTTCCATGATTTTACAAAGGCAGCTAGTGAGGGCAATGGGGCGGTAATTTAAAGGATTTTTCGGATCTTTGCCGGGTTTTGCTATAGGGATTACAAAGGCCCTGCACCAGGCGGTAGGATAAAGTTGTTCCTTCCATATCTTATTATACAGAGCGAGAAGGACCAGTAGAGATTCATAGGACAGATGCTTTATCATCAAATAACTTATGCCATCAGGGCCAGGGCAGGTCTTATCAGTGCGAGATATTACACTTCTTAATTCAAACATGGTGAGATCTTTATTATAGGATTGTGCATTAGGATGGGAGAAGTCGATTTGGGTCTTTTCCAAGCGCGTCTTTGTGGGCAGAAATTCTTTTGAGTAATTGTTACTGTCAGATACAGCAGCAAAAGTATCACCTAAAGCATCGGCGATTTCTTCTCTAGTGCTTATCAACTTTCCATCTTTTTCTAGAGCAGAGAGGGGATAATCATTGTAAAGTCCAGAGGCTTTGCGGACTCTTTCCCAAACCTGTTTGCTAGACATTGAGGAGGTAATAGTAGACACGTAGGCTGCCCATGATTTTCTCTGACTTTGCCGTCTCACTTTCCTAGCATTCGCCTTAGCTTTTTTAAAGGCCAGAAGGTTTGCCAGTGTTGGGTATCGGCGAAAGATACGCCAGGCTTTCTTTTGCTCTCTCATAGTTTTATGGCAATCACTGTTCCACCAGGGTTTAGGGAACTTTGGGAACTTTGTCGAGGACTTTGGAATACAAAGTTCAGCTGCTTGTACAATAGTATGGGAGATCATTTTTACTGCTGTATTAATGTCCACATCATTGACCATTTCTTCTGTCAGCACAGCGCAAGAGACAAAAAGATCCCAATCAGCTTTATCATAAAGTAAGCGGGGTTGTCTTGAGATCACAGACTTTCCTGCGATATTTACAATCACTGGGAAATGGTCACTATCGTAAAGATTCTCCCCTACACTGAAGGAGCAAAGGGGGAGTAGAGATGGAGAACAGAACACCAGATCAATTGCATGAAATGTTCCAGTCGGCTGATGAAAGTAGGTGTTTTCTCCGTTATTAAGCAGACAGATAGAATGATCCTCCATTAGCTGTTCGATCTGCCGGCCCCTTGAATTAGTGTCTCTGCTTCCCCATAAGGTACTATGTGCATTGAAGTCACCTAAAAGCAGAAAAGGTTCTGGGAGCTGCTCTGTTATATTGTCTAGATCTCGCTGATCTACATGCTCATGTGGGGGTAAATAGATAGTGCATACTGAGATTGAAGAACGTAAATTAATCTGAATCCCCACAGCTTGAAGGGAGGTCGTCAAAGGAAGAACAGTGTACGGGTGATTGTGGGAGATGGTAAGGCCCACACCACCACAGGCACGATCCCCAGATGGGTTGTCCCTTCTTACTGTGGTGTATCTCCGTATCTTAGCATGGCTGCTTGGTTTTAACAAGGTCTCTTGAAGTGCAAAGCAGGCAGGTTGGTAGATGTTGATTATATCCTTGATATTATCCAGGTTTTGACGGAAACCCCGGCAATTCCACGAAATAAATGTACCCATTATGGATGCCTGTTTTGGCGGTGTTGTTTTTTTGATTTTCGAGGCAGAAGGTGTTTCGGGAGGGATAACCCTTCTTCAACATCCATTTCATCTGAGTCATCTAGGCGTCCTGAACTCATGCTTGCGATAGAACTTTGACTGGGGGTCCTGGGTTTTTGCTTATTTTTCTCCTTGATATCATCTCTTTGTTTGTTCTGTTGGACATCCTGTTTTCCCTTGGATGTAGTCACCGGTGCACTAGTTTCAGCATCAGGTTTTTTCCCTGATTTTTGGTTTCTAGGATCTACTGTCACTGCTAGTTCTTTTTTCTGTGCGGTAACTGTAGTTTGCGTTGATATTGATCTGAATGATTTAGTTGCAGATGCGTAAGATTTATTAAGTTTTGGCTGGTTAGAGAGAACAAGTCTTCTAGCTTCTGCAAATGATATCTTTTGTGTAACTTTAATGTTTTGAATTTGTTTTTCTGTCTGCCATTTCGGACATGATCTTGAAAAGGCTGGGTGTTCGCCTTTACAATTTATACATAAGAGGGCAGCAGAGCAGCCTTCACTGGCATGTCCTACGATGGAACATCGAGCACACGTGAGGCTGCCGCGACAAGAGGTCTTTCCATGTCCAAAGCGCTGACATTGGAAGCAACGCATTGGATTCGGTATATACGGCCTGACTGAACAGTTTAGGTATCCAGCTTTGATGTTTTTCGGCAAGTTAGGAGACTTGAAAGTAAGTATGACATGTTTAGTGGGAATGAGTTGACCGTCTTTCCGTATTTTGATCCTACGAGCACCGCACACGTTTTGATCTGCCAACTCTTTAACGAATTCCTCTTCAGTTACTGATAGTAAGTCTATTTCAGAGATTACTCCTCGGGACGAGTTCAGAGTATTATGTGGTTTAACTTCAATGTTTGCTTGTCCTAATTTGGTTAGTTTCAAAAGATTTTCAGATTGTTTTCCGGACGCAGTTTCAATCAAAAGGTCTCCAGATCGAAGTCTCTTAATATTTTTCAGTTCTCCTACAGAAGACAAAAGATGTTTGTTTATTACAAAGGGTGACATTTTTTTCAATTCTTCGGAGCTGGTAATAATTAAGAAACGTGGACAAGATAGATCTGATACAGTGCTTTCTATGTCACTTCTTAGTCTTTTGGTCACAGTCGGAGTATCGGATACATTGTTGGAGCAAGAAGGTATCATAGCATTCATATTGAAATGGAAAAAGATTCGGGTCCGACCGCCCCACCCACCATGGAGCCCAACAAGGGGACGCAGATTTCTACGCCAGGGCTAGCCGGACCTATACGCAGACTGAAGTCCCACAGTCGGCTTTCCCGAAAGCGGGTACTCCCGAGAGCTTGTCCCCAAGCCACTGACACTAAGGACTAGTGACCAGCCGATTGACACCTGTGAGGACGACAAAGTGCCTCCCGTTTAACTGAAGCGGAGGCCAAAGCAGTGTGTTGGGGACAGTACCTCGCCCCTCAACTACCAGGACCCTCTTTTCCAGTGACACGGGTCTCCACGCACGGCAAACACGTGGGCAGTTTTCTCGTCACTCAAGAACCGGAGACAAGGGCTGTTCCAGTCTCTCATAACGAGCCCCAACCTCCGAAGAGGAGAACCACAAGGGAGAAAGAAAGGAAGAAAGCTTCAGCTCAGAGCAGAGGAGACGGGAAAGAGGATAGATCACTGGGGCTCCAGGATTGTGACACCCGTCTCACCAAGAAGATGATCCCCTGAAGGGCTAGGGCACCTCGGGATTGCCACACCCGTACTCACAAAAGTGAGCCCCTGAGGGGCGATTGTGCTGGAGAACTTGCAAGTTGGGATTACTGTGATCGAGATTTGACCCTTCTTCATTTATCCACAAAAACTTTAAAAAATCCCTATCTTCCTTAGCTATGCTTACCTCTAAAACTGCGCGCTGAATGTCGGCGCAAAACGCGATTGAATGTACCCTGAATTTAATGATAATCTTCAGTAAGTCGGGATTTAAATTAGGTCCAGTTTCCAAACAATCATTAAGTGATAAATTTCCCTTTTAGAAGAAACATCAAAAACTATTCTAACCTTTGTAGAATCTTTCTGTTCCCGAACTATTGCATGGTGAGGCATGCAATACCCCGTTTTCAAATTATCATTTAAATACGTATCTGCTCGTTTCACTATACCATCTCTCAAATGTTCCTTAATTATCTCACTATATTTTAGATACAGCTCACTATTTTTCTGAAACTTATTATTTAAAAAAAGCAAACACAGTTCGCAGTTTCATAATTATTATTTAAACCTTCAACACCCTCTTTCCACAATAATAGAGTCTCATACCTTTTATTCTCATAAGTTGTATTTCGTTCAAACGTCTCTAAAATTTCTCTATCCAATCGAGAGATTTCTTTATCCGAACTTATCCCAATTGCTTCTTCTTCTCACAATTTTTCAACTCTTTCATAACCTAAGTCCTGATCTACAACGGTTATATGATTAACTCGTGCCTCTTTACAATTTGATCCTTCGTCCTTGCCTTGAATTACGAAACCGAAAGTGCTTTCTGTTGCTACTAATTTTTTACAAATCTTCACGTTTCGTTCTCCTAAAATTTGCCAACTATAATCCAAACTTATTAATACTTGAATTTCATTACCTAGTACCAATATCTGCTAATTCTATTCTCTTCTCAAACGCCATCTTTCGTATCTACCGAGAGGGAATTTTTACTTGCCCCAGTGTTATATAGAATCAATGACTATTGCGTAAATTTTTATCCTTTTATCGGGATTGTTTACATTTTGCAATACTATTTATACGATATCATACAAGCGCTCTTGTGCATCTTTACATCCAAATGTGAAAATAATAAGCGCTTCCTTATTGATAATTTTCAACCCCAGTGAATCAACCACTTCTCGTAAGATGAATGACTTTGTTGACCCTGAATCTAGCATACAGTATAATACCTTTTCGCTCCCCCCTTGACTCCTCACTGTCGCCGAAAACGTCAGTAAAAGAACTGAAGTCGGCTATTTAATTTTGTTATTACTGTTACGAGCGTACGGGTTCGTTATGGATTGAATGCACAAGTTGTAAAAAGTTAACAAAAATTTATTCTTTCCACAAGAAATAAATCAAAATGCTGGAATATTTCTTCAGAGATATTCGCACAATATCTCAAACGTTTAACAAAAAGTCAGTTCAAAACAGATAAAATAATTCTATCTCACAGCGAAATCGCTACAATCAATAACAGCATTAAGTAAACAAACAGCAGTTCGCTTTAAACAGCTACAGCTACAACTACAACTACAACAACAACTGCAACAACTGAGATGAGGTGTTTCAATTCGGCTTTTATAAGCTTTTTTATTATCATTAGAACAATTGGCTCTAGTGTAGAATTGGGTGCCCCTTGTTTTTTGGCGAAAAAATTTGTTCAGTTTTGGCGATGAAACCCCATTTCTGTTTACCATGAGCGTTTTAACATGGTTTTAGCTTCTTGATTTATTTAATTGAAAGTAAATCGATGTGCACATGGACAAAGTCAAAATGTGCAATGACTAAAGTTTGTGCAATTCTCTGATTTGTTTTTAAGTGAAAATAGGTCGATGTGTACATGGACACGGAGTTTGTGAAATTCTTTGACTTCTTGTTTTGGTTTTGTGTAGCGGCCATCTTGAAATTGTGTCTTATTGGCGCCGATCTTGGCATCAAAACAGAATCGCCAAAAAACAAGGGGCACCCATTTGTAAACTTTTACCCAATCTCGATTTTTCTAGACTTTTCTGTGTGGCAACAGTAATTACGAGATATTTATTTATTAAGAATTAAATACATGCGCTCTTTTATTTTTAGTCCAAAGGGATTTAGTCCCGAAGGACTATTACTTTCGTTTTGCGATTTTGCGTCAATTCACTCTGAATGCCCGTTTCACTTTTCAAATTGTTGCCACTAAATGTTATCGCTCTGAATTAAATTTTAAAAAATGAAAAATCTGCATAAATGTATGCATGTTTCTCGCATTGTGATAAAACCTAGAGCCATCGAATTTTGAATGACGTAATCCTACTGCGAATATGGGCATCTGGAAGCCCTAATTTTGAATTTGAAATTTGCTTTATTATCGATTTTATGTTTTGTAACATTTCAACGAATTTCTGATTAACAAACTAAATGATTTCAAAGCGAGCAATGGCAACACTGTACGG
>KK114559.1:186702-206213 GCA_000611955.2 Stegodyphus mimosarum
TTTTTTTTTTTTTAAATTTTTTTTTCGACGTAGCTTTCTCTTCAAAAATCGTCTGCGTTGCAGGGGGAAATATAACAGAATTTTAATTACAATTTTAAATAAATAGCCAAATAAATGCGAAATCCATAACATTATTTTCATTACATGCGAGCGAAAGAGAAGTTTCAGAAATTGGCGTTTGGTTTGTCTGATTGGAGGTATCCGCTTTTAAATCTTTCGATGCGTGTTAGTTTATACATTTATCTTTACCATATTGGCAACACCAAGTTCCTCTGCGTGCGAGCTTTGAATGTGTGTGTAATGTTGTGCACGTGTTGTTAAGTTTCAATAAAAAATGTGAAAAGGTACGTTTCTCAATTCTTCGACTTGTTTCTTGATTTGATACCGGCTTATTTAACAATGCGGCGTCGCATATTAACGAATTGTGTAAACCCTGGACATTGCACAGTCTGCATTTTTCATCTTTAAGGGTACAGAAACGCCTTGGATGTCCTTTTGCAAAGCAAATAAAACATAAACCTCGATTTATTAATGCCTTTCGGCGAGCCCTTAAATCAAGTGGGCAATCACGATTCATGTGACAAGCAGATAAACAAAAAGTACAGACATTTTGATTCTCTTTCTTAGTTAGGGTAGAGAACTTTAGGTTTTGATTAAAATGTGATTTTAGCCAGTATTTACAGGAACTTTCGCTTTGACTAGTTAATACTGAAGCGACTTGCTTATTCGTATCGTAATTATTTTTTTTAGAATGTATGTAAGATTTATTTTGATAACCTTGATAGGAACTTTTGTTTTGTACAGATGGCTCATTTACTCCAAAATTCCTAGTACGCGCTAACATCACTGATGAGTCCCTACATTCCACTTCCTTTTTTACTAGTTCATTAACATCGAAATTTTGTTTATCCCTTGTTTTCCTAGTGAATTCTAAAGTTAAATTCTCGGGTATTAACTTTAACAAAATAGTAGATAATAAATGTCCGTAAGAACCACTAGTAACAGTTAAAGAATTTAAATTTCTTATTTGTATTTCTATATCGTCATAAAGCTTCTTCAAGGCAACCGTATTTCCAGAACATTTTACAGGTTCTAAACTCAACAATTTATTCATATGCGCATTAATTAGCAGGTTGTCTCTGCCGAAACGGGTTTTTAGTATATCAACAGCCACGGTGTAGTTTTCATTAGTGAATGATAATCCACTAATAGCATTTAAGGCCAAACCCTCCCAAAAGCTATTTTAAATAACAAAACTTGTCAACCGAACTGAGACTTTCGTTTTGGTAGATGGAATTACAATACTGATTCCAGAATTCAAGCCAAGAACAAGGATCACCGTAATATTTTGTAATCGTTATTTTCGGCAATTTTAAAGTATTCACCTCAGAAGTTTTCAACTTTGCAGGTACATTTTCCTCACTAGAATTTCTAGATTCAATCTCACACGCGTTTTTTCTTAATTTTTCCTGAATTTTACATTTAAAACTTATAATTCTGTCCTGATATTCCTGTGCGGAAATTACTTCCGTTTTTAACTCCTGTTCTGTAACTAAGAGCTTTTCTATCTCAGAATCATATTGTTTCAATAACTGCGATTTTTCAAGCAACATTTCAAGTAATTCTTTTAATTTCTCATCCGCGGATTCACCCTCTTCTACCAATGCAGATTCTATTTTACTGATCAGTAAGTAGTTAAGCTACGCGTCACCGTACGCAACTTCTTTGCCTTATTCATAGACTCCATTTTAACATTAAATTCTACCAACTATAATAATAAAAAAGTTTTTTATTCAACAATTCAATTCAAAATTGGAAAAATGAAAAAAGGACCTACCTCGAATTCCTTCGCATTAAATGCCAGCTTTTCAGCCATGAACTCGCTATTTTCTTATGCCATTCTTCATCATCAGGTCCGGCGTCACCAGACAAATGTGAGTATCCAAATGATCAGAAGCTGTTGCTGCGTGTCCCTTTATTTAATGACGCAGATAATATTCTGTACATTTATTTAAACTTTATTTACAAGCCGTATGACACATGGCATGTTTACAAGCTTTATGCCCCCTGGCATGTAAATTGATACATCATTTTACTCTTCTACAACCTGGCAGATACGATATGATTACATCAATTTGTGATAATACGCCCGAAATATGAGCGTGACAGTTCTCTTAAAGTTCTATAACGCAACTAACTCTTTATGCGGTGCGCCCTCTAGGTACAGATCACCGCAATCACCGAGGAGGCCAAAACAATAAGACTTCCCAAAATGTGTCAAAAGGAGTCTTTTTTTCCAAGAAATGAGTTTTACACGTGTCTCGCATAGCCTTGTATTTAGAATACAGAGAAAGGTGAGGGTGAAGATAAAAGAAGAAGAAACCTAAAGCTGTTTTTTTGTAATTTTGATACCTTTTACAGCATGAATTTAAGGTTTTGTAAATTTTCAGTTAAACGTTTCAGGAATTCTGGAAAAAAGTGCAAAAAATACAAAAACATTATGTCAAAGGTATCTATAGTATCCATAAAGTTCTTTGAATCCGGTATCAAATAATACTACGTTCAACGCGAAAACTTGAATGGGAAAAGGGAAATTGGACGTGACCAAAAATTTCATTCTTTATATCCAGAAGTTCGTTACTAACCAGCTTCATTAAAGCAGTGTTTATCTGTAGCACTAACCTATAGTGAGAGACTATCTAGCCATATGATAAATATATATTCATATAATAACGTATAAAAACACTGGTCGACATTGAAAATGCAACACCAAGAAGGAGTGGTCAGAAATTTATGCAAATTTTAGAGTAGACGCATGTCACTGAGTTATGCGAATGATGTGAAATGCGTAGCTCTCCGACGCATGTGAAGTAAGATATAAGGGAAGGAATGTGCAGAATGGGCAATATTCGTGTCGTTATTTCTGCCAGACGAATTGTCGAAGAAAGTTGGTTTTTGTCCCGGAGGATACGTCTAATAGTGACAAGTGACGGAGGACGTGGGCACTGTCCATTTACCATAATGGTTAATCGGTACAGCACCACGTCCGGCATTGTCCAGAGCAGCCGATGGGGTTCGTTGCCATACAACTGCCCGTGCCCCAGTATTTATTGATTAAAAAAAGTACATGGCCATACAAGGGCGTTTGTAACATACTACTTTCACATTGAAATACATTGAAATAATACTAAATTAATAATCAATAATGCTGTTAACAATATATTACTATAAGTATTACGATATTCAATTATACAATATATTACAATTCTAACTGTGCTGTGCAAACATTGTTCTACATTCCCCCATAATGCCCTCAGTACCCCTGACATTACGCACACAATGCTACTCACTACAATAAATTAATAATGTCTTACTAACATAATAATAATATCACCACCAGTAAAATCAGTAATAATGATGAAATATATTACACATTATTATGCGCTTCTTTACAAGTGTTCTCTCAAATATGTGATTGAATACTAATTACTTGCACATGGTTAGTATTACTAAGCTGATTGGCAAAGATCGGTGCCCAACGCAGACAATTTGTCCATGATTTTTGTTATTTTTTCCACAAGATATTTTTGTTTAATTACAAATTTGCAAAAGGCTTGTCTGTTAAGCTCTGGTAAGCGAATGTGATGCTGCTTTGTGAGTGAACAGTCTGTGAGATAATGATCCGGGCTGCCTATATTACCACAAACCACAAACACAATTATCTGTTGCTGCAATTCTGAACCTTTCAAAGTACTGAGGAAATGGGTCATGGCCTGAAACAAATCGGACTAATAGTGAGTTTCCTATATTGAGTTCAAGATGTACCTTGGGAATAAAATAACCTGTCCTTCGTCCTGTACTGCTGATATTCCATTCATTTTGCCATGTGTCAATAGCTTTCTGCTGGAGTGTTTTTTACAAGTGTGACATTGGCCAGAGTATATTATACTGCATTATATTATGTTCTGTGGGATTTTCAGCCGCTTGCTTTGCTAAGGTATCAGCAAATTCATTCCACACCTGACCTGCGTGCGCTTTGACCCATTTGAGGAAATATTGGCTATTGTAGTTTTCTCTTAGTATCTCTTGTACTGCAGTTACAATAGGCGAAGAGTGATCGGGATTATCGATTGCATATATCGAGGATAAACTGTCAGTAAATATGATAGCTCTATTATGACGTTGTTGTACTAGGTAAGTTAATGCTTCTTTAAAAGCCAACATTTCGCTCTGGAAGACAGTATTATTTTCGTGCAAGTGTCCTTGCCAAGTATGTAGAATGCCTTAGTTGGCGACTGCAACAAATGCACTTCCTACTCCATTTTCAATTTTTGATCCGTCTGTATATAGGCATACTTTAACCTTTGGATTTGCTGCGTTTTGGTTCAGTATGTGGACTCCTTTCTTCGGATAATTCCTTGTTTGGCTGGATGCAGTTGGACATTAAATAGAGATTCTTCGTAATCCGAAGGATTATAAATCTCATCTTTGTATTGAGTAATTTGACGTAATTGCTTCAAGGTTTGTCCAGCTGCCCCTTCTTCAGTTCTAATGTGTAAAGGGAGTAGTCTAGGAAGAACATTTAAGGCATCCGAAGAGGTTATACGATAGGCCCTAGTAATCAATAGCGCAAATGGTCTTTGAATCATGCTTAAGTACTTGATTTTTCGACCATGCATTGGTGACGCCCATACAACGCATCCATATGTGATGATTTTTTCAATTACTGTTTGGGAGAGAATTTTCTGAAAGGGACGACTGGTACCCCATTTATTGCCTTGAAATTGTTTTAAATAGTTAGCTATGGTCACTGCTCTTTGTTTCAGATAGAGGAGGTGCGGAATCCAGGTGAGTTTGGTGTCAAAATGACTCCCAGATAACTCAAGGTTTTTACTACTTGTATGCGTTGATTGTTAATGAAAATTCTGGGCTGTCTGGCAAGTGAGCCACCTTTTTTCGGGAAAAGTATAATTTTTGACTTGTTATCAGCTATCTTTAATTTCCGCTCTAGACAAAGTTGATGAAATTTTTGACAGACTTCATTAGAATTCCTTTGTAGTTCATCCTGAGTCTTACCTTTTACTATGAATGCTACGTCATCTGCATACGCATGTATGCTTGCATAGTCAGGCCAGGATTTCGCTATGATATCACTGAAGGTAACATTCCTCAAATGTGGTCCCGCACAGGATCCTTGCGAACAGCCCATAGTTTCTTGATTTTCCAATATTCCACTATTACGGACAATGATGAGACGTCTGTCAGAGAGATAATGTGAAAGCACCATAAAGATGTTGCAGTTAACTGATCTTAAGGCTTCCTTTATTGCTGGCCACCATAGCATATCACACGCGCTTTTTAAGTCAATGCTGACTAGCGCCGTGTGATAGCCATTGTTACGGTTCTCACGAATGGCCTTTTGTATATCATTTAGTGCATGTAATGTAGAGTACCCTGTGCAGAATCTATAGTAGCGTGGATGCAGATAATTTCCAGAGTGTAGATGGTGTCGAAGAAGATTCATGATCAGTTTTTCAAAAATTTTCCCCAGTGATGGTAGCAGGCATATAGGGCGATACGACGACGGTTCTTGGGGGTTGCGGTTCTTTTCTTGCCCAACTTTGAGGGCCTGTGGAAATGTGCCTGTCTGTATCAGTTTGTTAAATAATTTAACAAAGAATGGCATGCAAGCGCCCACTGCTATTTTCATTATAGCATAATTGATATCATCAGGGCCTGGGGCCTTCTTTTTTGGTAATTGTCTTAGGACTTGTTTTACCTCAAAGATGGTAAATTGGACATCTGATGATGTTGGAGGTGTATTGTTGTTATTTCTTATTTGTATGTGTCTAGTTGTTTCATCTTCCACGGAGTCTTGATATATAAGTGTTTAAAATAATGTTTTAAGTTTAGAAATTTAAAATACCGAGTTTAAAATACTCTGAAAAGAAGCAGCTGTGAGTTAGTTGGAAAGATCAGGAGATGCAATCAGCTGAAATTGAGTAGGTTTAAAGAGTTTTCCTGAAGCTATCTTATATGGTATGCCATAGACATCAGTAGACTCCGTGCAAAATGTTCTCCAAGACTGCAGTCTTGGAGAACATTCTATTGCACAATTAGCTTTTTATAGGCCGCTCTTTCTATCTGAAAAGTTACTAGTGTATTTGTTTGAATGTTGTACTTTCTTTCTTGCTTGAGGCGACGAAGAAGAGCTCTGCATTTCCGTTTTTGAATTTGTAGATCCTGCGTCCACGAACTGATGTTTTGTTTTTTCATAACGGTGCGAGTAGGCAAGTGTTCATCACATGCATTCTTTAAAATTCCCATTATGTCATTTGTTACGTCTTCCATTTTTGCCGAATCATGTGTTTGTTCCAGTGAAGTTTCAAGTAAGGGAATTTTCTCCTTAATGGTCCCTGTAAATGCACGCATTTTATTGTTTGGCAGGTTATAGCGGCGAATGATCATGGTTACAGTTGGGCTATTGATGTCAAAAGTAATATACTTGTCATCGGAAAGACCTTCAATTTCTTCCACTTGCCAGTTTTGAATGTTTTGTGCTATAGAGAATGATGAAATAGTCAATTCTGGCCAGCCCTGTGCATATACGCGATCAAAAGTTGATGGCGCATCAGCAGTATTGTGTAATACCAGATTTTGGTAGCGATAAAGTCTTCCATAAGTTGACCTCTGGAGTCCGTCTTTGCATAACCCCATCATGTATTATGGGCATTGTAATCTCCTGCCAACAAGATGTTTGAAGTCTTGAATCTTTGCAATAGGTCTTGGAAGTATTGCAGCAATGTACTGTTATCTGCGGTTGGCGGAGAATACTGTGAAACTAATACTGCAGTAAAGTTTTGCAAATCTAATAGTATGGAAACACTATCTCGTTGAGTAGAAATGATGGCAGGTGCCCAGTTTGGATTACAACAAACTATAATTGCACGTGGTGGAGAAAATGGGTCGATACTTTGATAAACTGTCCATTTTAATGGGAAGCCTATCGCCTTCCCACTACGTGTGTAAGGTTCCTGTATAAACAGAAGATCAGCTGCTATGTTCGTAGCAAAGGTAACTAAGTGCGTAGTGGCAGATCGGGCATATTGTAGATTGATTTGCATACATTTTAAAGGCTCTTCTCTTTGTAAATGCGCGACATTTATGTGCTGTTGGGAATCTGGACTATTGCTTTCTATTGCGAGTTGGTTTGGGATGTCACACTCTTGGATGGAGTTAGTATTCTGTATTAAGTGCGACATTATATGCTGTTCGTTGGTAACAGGGACAGTTTGAATTGTAGGCTGGGTGTTGATAATCGAAGTGAGTATCAAATCGTTTATTTAAGTCGCCGCAGTTAATACAGGCTGGCATTTCTGCTTTGCAGTCTTTAACATTGTGTAGTCTTGCACAGTAGGCGAAGAATGTCTTCTTACTTTGGCATTTGTCTTGGAGATGACCGAATTGTTGACGCTTAAAGCATCTTTTAGTTCCAAGGAACTTTGTAATTGTATGTGCTTGCCAGTCCGTGTAGATTTTTCTAAGCTTGAGTGCTGTTGCAAATCCAGTGCTAGTGCACTCGATGATCCATTGTACTCTGTTGGGACGTCGTTCTTTGAGCCGAAAAAGCGGTTTGTAAAGATTTGCCGAAACTTCATAGTAGCACTGAGCTCGGCAATGAGTTCTTCAGGTTTGATCTGCTCAAAGACATCGTGTATGGCGCATTTGGGGCGTCGCTTTTCTCTTCGTTTGACATCGCTTGTTTATCTGCTTTTTGTATATACTCCTGTAATTTATTTATGTCGTCTTGCGTGTAACAGAAAACTTCTATACCTTCTTATCGAGCTGGTTATATTTTACTGACAGTAACAGGAATTTTACTCAGAGGAATCTTCTCCTGAACTTCACGACGTAAATCTCCTGGGTGTTTATTATCCTTAGGCTGAATTATCAGACTTGGCTCACTAGAATTACGCAAAACTTCTGCAAAAGTCTGTGGGTAGATGGGGGGTTGAATAGGTTGTGGGGGCGGAAGCACTCTTGGTTGTTCGTTGCGATTCTGTTGATCGTGAGCCGGATGTTGTTGTGAACGCATATGGGCAATCTCACAGCACAGGAGGGTCGATGTGTTAACTCCTATTTCAGCGTAATCAGGCTTGATTATATTATCAGGGCTTACGAGAGCTAATTTTTGTAGAGCTGCAAGTGATGCTAGCAACGGCTCCCTTAGATCTATTGGTAGGAGGTATTTGTTTCGACGATATGTGGTTGAAACTCTTCTTATGTTCTCACAAAATATGCCCACCATTTCCTCGTATGCGACTTCTGAATAAAGAAGCACTGAGGGATCTAATTCACTCTGTTGTAATGCTATATCACTGTCAGCTGAAAGTATTGTTTGTCGTGACATGATATGTTGCAATTGGAAGGAATGATTATTCTGCAACGCATTAGAATTAACAGTGCCATTTAGTTAGAACGATGTTAGACAGAACTGCTTATCAGTAGATTATAATTAAAGGAAGTAATTCAGTATACAGAGGAAAATGCAAAACTTCAAACGTTATGTTTAGGTCTATATGCAGAGGAGTTATATGAATGCTGTTACACAATTCTTCTAATACACTAAAGCGTTATATATAGGGTAAACACTATATTACCTAGATCAGACTGCGCTACTTATACTGTGTACTATTGGCTAACAGTAATAACACTATTGTGTATCACAAAAATTACTTAAGTATCATTCATTGAAATCACAATTATTTACGCAGTTCCTTATCAGGGGTGTTACATAAATACCCTGCTAATTAAATCAATACTACAAATCAAATGCAATTGAAAATAAATTGTAATTCTGTGGAAACAATAATCAACTTAATAAACCACAGTAGCAAGGAGTAATAATTAGTTATCAATTATACAGTTTTATGTTGAAAAAGACTATTAAGTGCTGATAGTAAATACTATTACATTGTAGAACACAAAACAGTTAGGCATAGACCAATACTGCAGATTTTATAAACAGCTCAATAAACGATAGTAATAAATAGTAATAATTAATACTCAATTAAAATGAACAGGAAATAGTATTAGAAAAATTGAAATAGCCTGCAGTTACTCTGTTAATTTTAGTATAAGAAATTCAAGTTTGCGTAGACAATCATGGAGTTGAAGAAAAAGGTTTGTAATATTGCAATTAAAGATTTGAAGTTCTAACGTTAATTAAGCTAATTAGTAAAAATGAATCGTACCTTGGTTGCTATTCTATTTCTGCTTTTCATTTCTAGCACAGCGTAATCCAATTATAAACAGGGTAACATTTGCACACACAAAAAGTAATTCCAAACGCGCACACACTTGTAAAGGAACTAGCGCTAAAATCACAAATTAGTCGAAGTCTGTGAAATGCACGATAAAATTCTATCTCGGAAACTAATTGTCCAATTTGCTTCAAATTTCGAAACTTCCACCTCCTGGGTCTTGAGAGAAGGAATGCCTTTGGAACCAGGCAGTTTTGTAAATTAGAAGCCTAATTAGTCAGGAAATTAGAAAAGCCCCACTACATCTTTTTTGGCCGTTGCCAATGGCCTTGGTGAGTTCGTTATAACACCCAGGGGGGGGGTGAGGGACGCTTCCAACCGTCAAAATCGCTAACGTTGTAGAAATTCACTGAAATGTGGCAGTTAATTGAACATAATTATTTAACCAATTGGCCAAACCTGAGTTTGATTGGCATCAAACGTATCTCAAAGTAATCCTGACGATATTCTCTATAAGGTCGTACAAACACTTAACAGCTCCGGCTTGCGGTGACTTCTTCAGAAGGATATGAAGTGGTTCAATACGTCGAAAATGGCACTAATTTCGGTTAGACTTCTAAGAAACTTCAAAAATTCAAAGAAATTTTCCTATTTGTCACCCAAACATGCACCGTATATCTATATACTTCTGAAGCCTTCAACTATTTAGCATAGCTATTTTTGTAAAAATCCGATAGTAATTTCCGTGGTTATTAATTAAAAACTTGGAGCGACTTCGAAGCAACCTTCACTTACGAATGCCGTCTCCCTTGGATACCTGTAATAGGAGAGGATGCCAGGCCGCCGTCAACGAAGGCGCTTCTAGCAGATAGACGATTTTACGAGGGATATGGTGATCAGATTGAGAAGGGCGGGTTGGTCCTTACGTCAAATCGCAGCTGATATCCACATGGATGCGAGCATGGTGCATCAGCTATGGCGAAAGTAGTTGGAAAAAGGAAATGTGGGAAGAAGGAGGGGTGCAGGTGCAGCCAGAGTGACGTCAGCACGCGAGGATTGACGCATCCGCCGACAAGCTGTGGCGGTCCCGGAAGTCACTTGTACCGCTATTCTGCAGCATGTGCAAGATACCCTGGATATCCCCGTGTCGACGAGAACCATTTCCCGTCGATTAGTTGAACGTGGCCTGCACTCACGGCGTCCGTTAAGAAGACTGCCATTGACCCCACAGCCAACGTTTAGAATGTGCCGGACTGGAGCGACGTGGATGACAGAATGGCGAAACGTCGTGTTCTCAGATGAGTCACGCTTCTGTTTATCCAGTAACAGTCTCCGCATACGTGTGTGGCGTCGACGTGGAGACAGATCTAATCCGGGAATAACTGTGGAACGCCCCACCGCGCCACAACGTGGCATAATAGTTTGGGGCGCTATTGCCTACGATTCCAGGTCACCTCTAGTTCATATTCAGGGCACTATGACGTCGAACGATACTTGGATAATGTAGTGGCAATCTCCCTTACCTTCAGGGTCTGCCTAATGCAATGTTTCAGCACTCTGCAAGGTATACAGATGCTTCCCTGGCCACTGTACTCTTCTGACCTGTCACCAATCGGACATGTGTTGGATGTGATGAGACGCCGTTTGCAGACTCTGCTCCTGCCTCGTTCAGAAGACGAACTGTGGCAAATGGTTGAAAGGGAATAGAGAGCCATCCCTCAGGACACCATCCGCACTCTTATTGACTCTATGCCTAGACGTGTTTCTTCGTGCATCGCTGTCCGCGGTAGTCCTACATCCTACTGAGCCGACGCCGTTCTCGCTCTATATTCTGACTATCATTTTGAAATAAAGATCACTTATTGCTGCTTGCTGTCTCTGCCTTTTTTCCAAATTTCATCACTTTCTGACCACTCCTTCTTGATGTTGCATTTTCAGTGTCAAAACATTGGAGAAAGTCTTGTGATGTAGGAGAAAATATCTGATGTGGACACCACATGACTTTCTTGCTCGGCCTATTAAATTATACACATTTTTACTGCATTTCATGTAAATTTATTTACTCGAATTTCATCAGAGATGTATTTCTCATTTAGTTAATTCAGTTCTTACTTCGCAACATCTTCATTCACATTTTAAAATACTGATAAACCTAAAACACCAAATCAAGTTAAAAACATTTGAAAGTAATTTTTTTCCATTAAAATTAGAACTAAGCAAAAAGAAGCAATTCGGCCAACGGGCTATTCTTGATAATTCTAAAACTGTTGCATTCATATTAATTAAGGCATAAAATACTCAACCGAAATATAGGAACAACATAATTCAATCATTTTTAAAGCAAAAAATGTACAATTTACGAATGTACAAGAATAAACTGAGTTCACCAAGCTGGGTAACAGAGTGGGTGCATATATATATGCGCAGACTCTCTTTTTTATAAAAAGTACTGCGCCAAACTTAAATATAAGTTTGCTGCAGCCAATTGTAACGAAAACGGGGGTGCATAATTACATGTTATAACAGTTCCATATACAAAATTTCAAACTTCTGAGGCTACTCGTTTTTGAGTTATGCGAGATATATACGCACGTATCTACATAGAGATGTCACGAGAAAAATTCATACATCCATTTTAAGATCCATTTTGGAAAAAAAGAGTCCTTAGTTCTGTTCGTACATACAGATGTCACGAGAAATATTGTTCAAATGGATTCAAGAGCTGTCAAAATGAGTAGTTTCGTTGAAATATGATACCCGAAAATTTTCACGATTACAGTGCTTCACCGTAACTAGTTCTTTTAGTTTTACCAGTTTTTATTTGCGTTTAGTATGCTCTGATTATTCATCCTGGCCAAACACACGCTGAAATTTTGTCAAAAAATGATCTTCTCGGTGGTAGCTCATTTTTACTTTGATTGGATATGCTAACAAACAAACTTGTCGTTTTAGGTGTAAAAGCAATCCGTAACATTTGCTTAAGAAGCCTTTATTGGGGATTATGGTGTACTGGCACATCGGGCTATTTTTTTCCTGAAACGAAAGGGAAAAAATTCAGTCACAGTGAGTGGAGCAATACCGATTGATGATAACGCGTTTTTTGTGGTCGAATTTGGAGTACATTGATTTCGAGATATATGATTGCAATAAGACGGTACCACATGTCACACTGTCAATGCCACTATCGACCTATTGCAAAAGTAGTTTGGCAAAACCCTACTCACAAGTTACTACTCAGTTGTTACTCAAAAGGCTACTACAGGGCTGCAATATTTTGTGGCAACAGTTTGAAAAGTGATTCAGACTTTTAATGTTTCCGACGCAAAATCGCAAAACGAAAACAATAGGTCCTCAGGGACATAGCCACTTTGGACTAATTATTTTAATTATAAAATCTAAAACACAGAAAGTCTAACTCTCTTGTAAAAAAAAATAAACCGAGGTACTACACTGTACATTTAGGGATCATACTCAGTAGCCGTTCACAAGTTGAAGGAAAAGCGAAATGTTTGCATTTTATCCCCAGTTAAAGATAAAATATCAGTTTAAGAAACGGTTTCTGAGGTTAGCATATTAAATAATGAGTATTTCTACGCAGATTGCCGTGGAAAATAAAGTATATATATTAATATTTACATTTACTTTTTACCTTCAGTAAGTTCTTTACAAAATTTAATGCAAAGAACACGTATAGATTTGAGCTCTTGATTTAACTTTTGCCAAATGGCAACAGATTGTTTTGTTTACTTTCGTATCGCTTCATGGAGCTTTGATGCTTATAGATGTAATCTTCGCATTTTAAACGTCTTATGTTTACTAAGCATTATTATTAATTACGTATCATTTAGACTTCACTTTCAATACTAGTGCATTTGCGCAGAGGATTTGAGTTTTTTAGATAACCAAAGAACTCATTTTCTGTCTTAAATACGAGTCACTTGATATGTTTGTAGATGAAAAAAATAGAATATTTACAAAGGCTTCAGGATCAATTAATGAATAAAACCGAAAGCTGTCAAATTCTGACATCGAAAGTATTATTAACGTTGATGATCTTGAAGCTGATATAGAATTTTCAGAAGAATATTGTTATATACTAAGCTGTAAAATACTAGTAGTTTAAACAAATATGAATTGCGTTGTGTTTGTACCCTTTTAAATTTCGTTTCAACAACCCGAAGAGCCTTGCTACTGGTGAAACCATGTTGTGTAATCAGAAATTCAAGTAAACACATAAAATCAATAATACTAACTTAGTTTATTACTTTCCTTAAAACACTGATATCAAACAAATTTACTAACATAAAATTATATTAGTCCCCGGGAACTACCTTATTTAGTTTAGAAAACAAATAGCTAAACATTTATATATTTTCCACAAATACTGCAATCTTAGACAGTAACCACTTCAATTCAAATACTATTGTTTAAGTAATAACTATTTTTATGAGTTAAGATACAAATTAAAATTTTCTATTTCATTTTTCAGTTGTAAGGTTCTTACACCTTATTTATCCCAGAACAAGAGAAAATTCAAATAATGAAGTACAGAGTTAAGTACCTATAGTATTGCACCATAAGAGGAAAAAAAAATTATACCTTTAACTAGAGCAATTTAAGACTGCTCACAAATTTCTTCAGATCTCAGTTAAATCAGCAAATCTTCAAAAATATTAAAGATTTAAATTTTCTACCTTTCAAAATTCTTTACAGCAAACATTTAAATAAAAGTTAAATTCTGATAATAATAGAATCTTTAAAAAAATTCAAGAAATAATTAAACCAGAGAATTTTGGATGAAAAAAAAATCTTTAAGAATTTAAGTTAACATTAAAGTTCAAAAAGAAAAACTTCTTAACTGACGGAAGATGTGAACCTGGAGATTTGGGGGTTCGACGGCAGCTTGGCGGACACCGAACATTCGAAGAATACCCAGTACGCAGGAACTTGGAAGTTTCATCCAGCCTTCTGTATTACGAACTTCAGAGCCATCAGGAAACTCAGGTCGGAACACAGGTTGCTTGGCTATTGATTTTTTCTGTTCTTATAAATTGAAGAAGCGGACTGAGTCTTCATCAGATGGTAGAATTGACGAAGAAATATTTACTTTCCATTTTGAAGGACATTATTTCTGTGGTAGTTGAAGCATGGAAATATAATTTTCTTTCATTTCCTTTTCTATTGCAGAATTATTTCATTTACATTTTTGAAGGACTATTTCCGAAGCCATGGAGTAAGACGTGACAGGAGCCATAAGCCCCCCGTTAAAAAAACAAATTCATCCTTTCTGTTGCAGCAACAAGATGCCCAAGGCGCCCGAGAAAGTTATCTTCTTGTCAGCCGAATGCAAAAACGAAAACGTCCCAACAGCTTCGCAATCCCACCTGCACCCGCTTTTTGTCAGGTCCGGACACTAGATATCGCCAAAACTCGCCAAAAGGGTGAATAAACTGAAACTCTACCCCTCACACAAACCCCTGCTAATATCGTCCAAAAATCGAGGAGTTGAACTGGAACAAAATTCCGAATCTCGCCAAGCCCGCCAAAAGAAGAACCAAGAATTCGACGTAGGCGTGGGAAAACCAGCAAACCTAGGCAACGGACAAAAATTCCTAAGCAAAGGCTTGGAAATCAACTGCAAAAGTGACGCTTTTCAATCCTTTCCCCCTCAACCAAAAAAAATACTCGAAGTGCAAAAATTCGTTGAATAATTAACTGTAACTTAAAAACTGTTTAAGCTAGAGACTTGAAAGTACTCTTAAATTAAAAGGCTAATTTTTCTGCATCCAATGATATAAGTTAAATGAGAATCAACCTAAGTTAAGTAATTTTAAATCAAGTTTATTACCTACGAAAGCACCTAATTCCATTGTCTGTTTCAACGCGTTTACGAGTAACCAGTGGAAGAGACGTACAAATCTTAAAGTACCAAAACCACTAATTAAAATTAAACCAAAGCAAATATAAATACAAGATATTAAATAAAATAACGTTGTGTAGCATAAATTTAGAATAATGAAAATTAATCTTAAGTCAAACTTAAATAATTAAGTGTTACATGAAAATTTGCTACACAACAATATAACATATACATCTGGCTTGCATTATCGCATAATGGGAATAATTCTATTTATAGAACTCCTCTGAAATTTTATCCCAACTTATAAAAGCGCATGACATCTAAATAACAAAATTTAATAATTTATTTGCATTTTCAAATGTATAAGCCATTATCTTCGTTAAGTTTTTATTAATTTAATTACATTGTCAAATTTATAAGCTATTATATTTCTAAATTTATCATGGGCACCCCATGCTTTTATTATTCGTGATATGAAACTATAGTTGAATTCTCTAAATAGTATTATTTAATGCATTATTCGCATTGAAATGTATGATAACTTATTTTTCTCCTTTTAGTGCATTAATTATCATATCCATTTAAATAAAAGCTTATTATATGAAAACCTTTTTTAACTATATCTTATTCATAGTAATTATACAGGTGGCTGGCTGCGCAATCAGGTAGAGTAGTACATAACTTATGTATTTCTTTTCCTTACATCTTATTATCAGTTATAAATATCCTATTCATTTTGTTCGTAGTTTTTAACATGTTTCCGAGATTTTCACGTTAATTCTTACAGCATTATGCTGATATTTTTATTTTCAGTGATAAAGAGAAAATAAATTTTTTCGCTCCTTTTGTTTCTAGGGATTAGGATTGCAACAACAGTACAGTAGTACGAAACATAGTTGTGTTTAAGTAAATCTTCATTCAGATCTCCTTATATTAATACAAAAAAGCAGAGAGTAATGTTCCTTTTGACATTTTAATTTAGATCTCTGTTACCCATTGAGAGAAATTCTTCTATAATAAGACTGTGGAGTAATTATATTAAATTGTTAAACTGCATTGTATACATCCTAGAGTTTTTAAATTTTTTTCCCTGAAATACGGATTATAACAGTTTTAGGTGGTTTGTGTATTTAGCGCTCCTTTTATTAAAGAGTGAAAAGCATGCTCAAATATTCGTAGTATATTTTACTGAATTGGCTCTTGCTGAAAAATTTTGCTTTACTGACAAAAATATTTTAACTTCTACCAAGAGGTTTGTTAAGGATCTTTATGCTTTCACTGAACTCGCAGTTTAAAAGTCTGCTCTTGCAAACTAACTCGTGTTAATGATAAACTTTAGAAAACAATAAAAACCAGCCATGCAAACTACCTCGTTGGTTGATGTTTTCTGTTTTCTAGTCCAAAAACCTTAATCATTTTTGCAAGAGAAAGATTAGATTATTTGAAAATGACGAACCAGATGAGAGCTTGTCCTAAAAGGAGGGAAGCCTTGCTAAAGGATCTATTAAAGGAAGCGATTCACAAGCGGCCGAGCGGTAAAGGAGTTGAACACTGGTAGTTTAGTCCGGGGTTCGAATTCCAGTGAACGGGCTGGCTGCATGAACGTTTTCGTGGACTTTCCCATCTGTAATGTGTATGCGAGCCAGTTTTTGTTAGAAAGTCCTCCATGAAGGCATCCCTCCTCTTAGGAAAATAGCTCTCGAGTGCTTTGTTATAACTAAATATACCAAACTAAGCTAAATTAGGAATGGAAACTTGCTCGTATTCACGTTAAACATGGGGAAAACAACGATGCAACCGGCCCATTTGCCTGGGCTCGAACCCGGAGCGAACTATCACTATTCAGCAGACTTTAACCGCTTGGCCATATCTTTAACTCTACTAGCAAAAGAAGGAGCAGTAAATGACTTTTCCTTAAACTATTTTAATGTCGTGCAGAATTTATTGAAACTTAAAAGAAGGGGAGCTCCAAAGGTAGTTGATTCATTGATAGAATGATCGGGGAAATGTTTATCTCAAGAAGATATTGAAATCTTGAGAAAGCTGGCCCACAGACACAGACTTCAAGATGCGATTCTGAATTCATTGGAAATGTTTGAGTAATTTGCTGTTTTCTTTTCCTCTTTTACTACTATTCCATTATTAGCTTTAAAACGTGAAAATGTGAATATTGGCATATATAATTAATATTAAATTAAAACATTAAAGCTTACTCAACCTTCCCTTAAGCAAGGATAAATTGTTACTTAAACAGAAAAGAATTTTAACGTATGAGAATGTAAACACGAGCGACAAATCTTTTAATGGGCATTAATTATTTACGGGGATTAGAGACCAGGCACTTATTTTGTTTTGAATAGATTCGCATATACTAATAATGGAAACAAACTTGAAGATTTGGTAAATTTATGAAATCTGTATGAACTTTCAAAGCAGCTCTAAAAGTTAAGGTATAATTTCGACCGTCTTTTCCTTCGACTTTTCATTTGAATCTTAAATAAATACAATGAAAACATTTTATAAATTTGCCCTAAATTTAATTAAATGTGGTATTTGAAACAAACGCATCGACACTGCCCGACTGCTAAAACGTTAGATAATTAAGTAAGCTACATTTCAGTTTGATTTGCTTATTATACCGTAAATATAAACTTTTGTATATCCGTTTATATCATGTGAGCTTTCGCGTGGGTCCCTTCCCTATGTTTATAAAAGAGTTAATGGAAGTTAAACCTTACTCACAAAAGGAAGTTTCTGCCTTAGTAACGACAAAGTAAACATTAAAACAAACATTTGTTCGAATAGTGAGTTACATTAAAATAAAAATTAAAGCTAAATAACTTGAAGCAGAGTACTCGCGAGTACTAACTGCATTATTTAAAGAAAGGGAATTTATAGTACATTAACCTTCAAAGAATGTCGGAATGCTGGAAATTCCAATTGTCATATCAAATAAATCTCTTGATACAGATAACTAACTCGTAGTTAAAGGCTCGTATTAACTCTGCCTGACTATCACATGGCATTTAAGACATTATTTAAGCCAGAAGATTGCCAACGGGATCAGGATTGTCTCCCAAAGGATCGATGATTATCGATGGGTCGATAGCCAAATATGAAATGGCATAATCAAAATTCTATCGATTAACAACAATAATAAAAATCCAAAAATTACTCACAGAAGTATTCGGATACTTTGAAGAAAGAGTTTATTAAAAAAATACATATATGAAAGGTTTCAGATTTTAACATTCACCCAAAAGGGTTTGGTAAAGTTTTTTACGCTCTCGCTGAACTCGCAGTTTACCAGTCTGCTGTTACACACACTCCTACTAACCCATTTTTTTTTGTCTTTTTAGTTTTATTAAGTATCATTTTTCTTCGCACTTACGTGGTACGCACTTCAACAGCAAAATTATAAAAAATTTAAACGCAGTTCAAAAGCATACTTTTAGAATTTCCGATCCAGCGTTAAGTATTGGCAAGCATTTTTCTATTTTTTTGCAATCTTTTCTAAGTTCATCCTATCAAATGTTCACTTTTCTTACTAAGATGGCTTTGCAAAACTCTTTTGCCTTATTGTTATTTTTCTATTAGCGTTTTGCATGTTTTAGTTTATCTATCAAAAATCACGTTGTTGGCGCTTACGACCTGTAAAATTCGATTTCGCAGCAAAATCACAAAATATTTAAAAACAGCGTATCCTTAGAATTTCCAACAGTCAGTCTCGCGCATTGAAGATAAAAAATGTTTTGTTTCTTACGCTGTTGCCACTGCTCGCTTTAGAATTGTTGAGTTTGTTAATAAAAAATCGATACAGTTTTACAAAATACGAAATAGATAATAAAGCAATTACAAAATACAAAATTCGGGCTTCCAGGTGCCCATGTTCGGGTGAAGGACTACGTTATCCAAAATTGGATGACTGTAGGTGCCGTTATTAGTCCACAACGCAAAAACATGCATACATTCATGCAGATGCTTCGTTATTTAATTTCTTTATAAATATAATACACACAGATAATATTTGAAGGCAGGAATTTGAAAATCAATACGCCATTTATTGGGATTCAATGGAAAATGCCGTTTCGAGAATAAATCCGAGGAGGTTAGAAAAGGTAGATTAAGCCTGACGTCACAAAAATGAAGCCAAGAAAATGTCAGCAATGTGGCGTCAAGATATACCATGGTCGCCATTAAGCGTATGGATAAGACTGCGAAACATGTTATTAAATAAAATTATACTGAATCTGAAAGCAAATATCAACGTCCACATGCTCAGGAAGTTTCTTTAGGCATAATTTGCATAAAATACTATTAAAATTCCACTTATCTTGTAAGTTTTACCATTAGCTTCCCTTGTGTTATAGTTACTATTTACACTCTTT
>KK114559.1:206261-278982 GCA_000611955.2 Stegodyphus mimosarum
CACATACATAGATTTTATGAAATTTCAAAGAGTTATATGCAATCGTTGTGATTTTTCTATATACTAAGTTCTTTTATATTAAGATTTAAAGTTAGAACGGGAGACTGATAAACGTTCACTGATGAACAGCTAACATGTAGACAATGCCGATTAGAATATGAACAAAACCAGCTAGAAATCTGCTTATGACAGCGGCCATGATAAGTCGGGACGTCATACAGTCTAACAGTAACAGACAGTAACGTCATACAGTCGTCTACGTCATACAGGCCATGATAAGTCTGACGTCATAAGTTTCATGGCTTCATTTTCTTTGCGCGGGACATATGTGGGAGGCTTACCCAATTTATTCTAACCTATTGTTAATATCCCATTTGGGACTAACGTCTCTTTTGGACTAAAAATTAATTGTCTACTGATATAAAGCTACTGATACAAAGCTGCTACTTATACAGATCACGTAGTAAGGAAGAAGTCCTATAATATATATATAAAAGAAAAAAAAATACCCTAAAATTATTTTATGTATTTTAAAAAACAATACCAATTTTTAAAATGCATCAATTTTTTATGTAAGAAATGCAATATAAAACAGTAAAATCCAATAATGCTAGGAAACATAATAGAAAAATCTGACATGGGCACTACATGACTTCCATTTAAGTTATACACATTTTTTACTGCATTTCATCTAAACTTATTTCCTCGAATTATTCTAACTTAATTGCCCTTTCCCTCCAGCAAGTTGAAACTGACATTAAAAAATGCAAATTTTGAAATTAAATATCCCGCTTAATTTTGACCGCATGGGTTAAATTTCTTATAATTTTATGTTTTCATAACGAGTATAAAACTTTCCCTTATACAAGAGCCGCCAGACAGCAGTAAAAATCATTATTTCATGTATTATTCCTATTAAACTGTATGATAAATTATTTTTATCTTTTTGAAAGATGTGAGTGAATTTTAAGTAAAAGCTTTGATCTATAAACAATTTTTTTTAGTTATGTTATGTGTCTTATTCCGAAAGGAGCCCAAAGGAGCGTTAGCCTGGAAGGGCTATTAAATCTCGAAATGGCAGTTTGCTTCGAAAAAACGGTTATATCACTTTTAAATTGTTGCCACCAAATATTATCACCCTGCGTTATCTTTAAAGAAATTAAATAAGAAAGAATCTAAACGAATGTACGTCTGTTTCTCGCATTGTGAAAGACAACGAATACCTAGAGTCATCAAATTTTGGATAAAATAGTCATCCACCCGAATATGGGCCCCTAAAACACCGAATTTTGAATTTCGAATCTCAGCGATTTCAAAGCCAGAACTGTCAATAAATTTTGCAGAGTAAAATATTTTTATCTCCAGCGCATATGCGACTGTCTATCGGAAATTCTAAATATATGCTCTTTTTAAATACTTTTAGCCCAAATGCTTTCGAAACGTGTATATATTTTCGTTTGGGAATCTGAAAGAAATTTTTTGAAGAGCAAGAACGGGCATTAAGATTCACCAAGTAAGCATTTGTTATCTATATAAGTAAAGAAGAATATCCGTCCATTTGTATTTAATATAAATCAACAATTTTGTTCCGATCTTGATAAAAATTTTTACACTTGATCTTCATAATGTGGGGTTTTACTTATTTAATTCAAATGTTCTATCTCAGAGCCCCACGAACACTAACAAGCGAATAAGTGTGTGAATAAGCAGTGTGTGAATAAGTGTGTGAATTAAGTGTGTGAATGAGCACGTAAGAACTACCCTTTATTTCTCAGAGTAAATACAATGAACTCCTAACTCGGAGTATACATAAAGCCTCCACTTGGGCTTGAACTATAATAATAATGAATTTAAACTAAACTAAGTTTAACTAAAGCTATCTGAAAGATATAGCCCAAGCTATCAGAATTCTAAGTAGTTGGCCCCTAAATATTAATTACATCGGCGAAGCCAAGCAAGGGCCTGAAGTATGGCTGAGCGTAGTAGTTAAGAGAGAATGTAGTCAAATGGCAAATGCCCGCTAGTCAAGAAAATGAGATTCTCTCTCTAGAAGTCTGTGAAGTATCGACTTAAATAGTACTCTTACTCATTTGCCTTCACTGCGTGTCTGAAATTACATTCTGGCAGGAAATTGTAAGCTGAAATTAGAATAAATAGGAAAGAATCATAACTTAAAATAACTGTCAATAAACTTGGATAAACCTTATAACAAGAGAAAGGTCGTTGTTTACACGAGATTTCTCAAAAACAAGTGCTTGAGGTTTAACTTATTATGTACATATATTTCACACTAATTTAATGAACTTTTAACTAAAACCTGAGCGGCTTTGTGTTGCCATTCTACAAAGCCTGAGATATTTATAATTCAAATTTAATTGGAAAACTCGGAGATTAAAAGCAAGTGTGTTGCCCGTGCCAAAATTAAAATAATTTTAAGTGTGTTATCATTCAGGAAATTGCAAGGTAATTTTTTTATTTTTAAATTATTTTCTTCTAAGTTAAAAAACTAAGCAATTTAAAAGGAAGAAACAAGGAAGATTCATTTCGCGTATTATAAATTCTTCGTGCATTTGAGTTAATTTCAATGTATCGTTCATTTAAGCTATTTTCAGTTAGTAGTATCCGAAAAGGGCTATTTTTCTGTTAGTATGGGATTTTGCATCGAATCACTTAAATGTCTCATTTCACTTTTGATTCGAGTCTTTTGTCATTCGGGATCTGTTGTGGATTAACTAAGCTATTTGAAAACAGTAGAAGCAGCTCTTAAGAATACTCATTTCTTACTTTTGAACCTGATTGATCTAAACAATAAAAATGCATTTAATTCATGATCTATCTAATTAAAAAATTTAATATTTTTATAGAATAAAGTTATATATTTTTTATTATTTACCTCATGTTTTGTGAACCATTAATGAATTTTTGATTAACAAAGTCAACCATTTGAAATCGAGCAGTGGCAGTACTGTACGGAATAAAAAAGTGTTATCTAATGCGCGTGATGGCCACACGAGTGAAGGCCGGTAAGGTCGCAAAATACTGATTGTCTGGGGCTCCAATTTCGGCGGATGAGCTGACTCTTCAGTACTTTACCATAATGAAAAAAGCCAAACCAAACTATAGCGCGATACTGTCTATCGGAAATTCTAAAGATATGCTGTTTTTAAATATTTTGTGATTTGCCGTTGAATCGAATTTTATGCGGTGTAAGCCCCAAGAATATGATATTTAATAAATAAAGTAAACACACGAAACGTTGATAGTAAAAAGGAAAAAATAAAGTCTTGTAAGCCATCTTACTAAGAAAACTAAACTTTAAAATGATAAGTCAGATAAGACTGAAAAAAAAGTAGAAAATTTATGTCAACGTTTAACACTGTTTCGAAGTTCTAAACATATACTGCTAGGCTGCTTTTAAAATTTTCGTGATTTTTTTGTTGCAAAGTGCGAAGAAAAACACACTCAATAAGAAAGCTAAAAGACAGGGGGAAAAAAGGATTTGCAGAATCGAGTGCAACAACAGACAACGAACTCAGCGAGAATGTAAAAAATCTTAATTACTGAAGATCTTAAGTAATTGAAACCCTTTTGGGCGACCGAAAATTCTGAAACCTTTCAGAGTTTTAAATATTTTTTATTCATTTCATTTACTATTTTTAGTTAGTATTATTAAGTACTAGAGTGAAATTACACCAGCTAAATTCCTTAAAATGATGTATGGATCTATCTGTATATGTACAATGAAGAGTGTCCGTTTGGTTGTGTGTATGTGTGTCATTCATACAAATTTAACACTTTTATTTTCTTGATGAAATATTGTCCAGATGACCTTCAAAACCAGTAGAAGGTATCCACATAAGGGTTCGAAAAACTATCCCATAAAGTCTACACACTTGTAGCATTCATACTAAACTTCGCATCCACGACTCTCATCTTGCATTTAATGAACTCTCGTCTCATCACTACATCTTTGTCACGTTTTTGTTCGTTAATTACGCAATGGATTCAGAACAAGTTGTGCAACACTCAATAGAATTTGTAATTGTTCTTTGAGCAACAAGACTCTGCGGAACAAGACTGAACGTGAAGAATTTGTTCCCGTAAGTAATACAGGCCGCCATCGTCACGGGATATGCCGCAATTGAAGTTGTATTTATATCTCGCATTCCGTTCTTACCCTGAGATTGAAATATGCCATTCGATTTCAAACGATTCAGTTTTCCACTGTGATCGCATTTGCTATGGTTATCAATAACGCGCTGCGTCAATCACTTTGTGTAGCAGATATTAACTTGAAATACAACATTTTTGACTTGACAAATTATGCGTCGTTTACTGAAGATCGGCACCCCGCATACTTTGTTTGTTTATGTTCCGGACTGACAAACGAAAAAGTAGCATGTACTATGTAAGGTGCTAAAATTAATGGTTGTTTTCTATCTAAATAATACCTACAGTTTCGTTTGAGCTTGGCAAAAATGCACGATTCACCTTGAACCGAATAAGAGGAAAATCACTGTCTACCTGAGATTTCTAAAAAACTACCCCTACCTCTAAAATGGAGCCTCTTCTCTCTGCTTAAAAACTGGGAAAATTCGGGTACTTCATCTAGTCTTAAAATATTACATCCAAATGTTCAAAATTGCCTCATTTTTCATTTCTAGAGCCAAAATTTACTCGTGTTAAATTCGGTGTCTAAACGAAAAAAATATATTCTCTCTTTTTCATCAAGTGACTATTTATTAAAAAAATTGCCGAAACATTGAGTTCATTACTTTTCACATAATTATTATGTACGTGTATTTGCAAAACATCCTGAGCATTTGCATCTCGAAAGGATATATTTTAATATTTTTAGTTTGGAAGCCCATAGATACCTATTTTAAAGAAATTAGGATACATTTGCTTAAACTTACGGTCATAGGGAATTCACTAACAAAAAAATCGGAACATTGAGTAAAAGATTCCTTAATTAAAGCTTCGACATAATTTGTTAATTAATTAAAATGTTGGAACATATTTCAGTGTTTTATGAGAAATAGGAAGAATTTCTTTGAAATAAAGCTCATACTAATACAATATTATTAAAAGATTGTCAAGCGTTATGATGATATCCACCTTTTCCTCCTAGAAAAGCAACAATGAAATTATAAAATACCGGAAAGGCAAAATTAAATATTCGCAGTCACCGTATATCTCTCACAAAAAAAAGGTGTTGTCCTTCCCAGTTTGAATTCACTGAAATCGTAACACATTTGTGACTTGATAACACAGTTTATATCCATTCTAATACGTAGGTCAGGCTCATTTATCAACTCTGAGTAGTTCTGTTTAGAGTTAAGCCTATTTTATGAGATATCAGGGGACATTTCAATTACAAGGCAAAGTTGTGGGCGGTTCCAGGGAAAATATTTGTTTTAATTCTCTCTAATGACTTGTCTGTCTAGGGAAATTTCGAATTTTTTTTTGAAAAGTTACTTCCAGTGAATGAAAAAGTTAACAAAGCTTAATTAAAAGACCTCCTTTTTCGAGGTATTCAAAAAAGTGTTGGAGTTGTTTTTGTAAAAAATCTGTCATTTTTGTGAAACTCAAGTTTCTGTTTTTCCGACGGCGGCATCCCCATTGGAACACATATTTAAATCCCTACAAAATGCTCTTTATCTACTTGATGTTTAGTTCATTAAATTTAATGATTATTATAATCTTGTATTTTTAAATTACCGTATGTTGCGCCGTATAACGCGCGCTTTGAATACGAAACTGAGATCGAAATTTTAGGATGCGCCATATACGCCGGATACAAAAATAATAAATTTTAAAATAAGAAAAAGATGAATATGCAAAAATTAGATTTTCGCATGAACCTGAATGAAAATCGTCATATTTGCCCTTACGTTATACCTTCAGGCACATCATCGTGTACTGCTTCATCTTCACCATCACAAATATTACGATCCATAAATAAATAATCACCTTCTGTTCCATATAGACTGTTAGATATACCATATTTTAAAATTACTTTTGAATTATGTCGGGCTTAATTTCATTCCGTGCTTTTACTACCCACTCACACATTATTTCTAGACTGGCATGACACATTTGGCTTCCTTTTGTAAATGTTTTTTCACCTTCTAATTTCCAGTATTCCACTGTCGTTTTAAATTTTCTTTGAATGGTTTACTGACACACACATTTAAAGGATGAACTAAAAGCGTTAATCCACATAGAATAACTACTATGTGTGTATTATAACAGTTACTTCGTATATGAACAAACTGAACGACTTTCTGGATTTTTAAAGGCAACAAGTCGCTTTTTCCAAACATTTCTTATAAACCAATTTTACACTTTTTTCGACCATCTATCCTTTCTCGTAAACATGAATAAAAACACCATTTCGAAATTACATTTCAGCCTCGTCTTTCTCTTAAAAATAGCCATGGATTATTGTATCTCGCACTAAGGGGGAAAGCTTTTCGGTGAGGTGAGATCTTTCGTGACAATGAGTGAAATGTTTTTGTTCCTTTCGCTTTCTTCTAGGATAGGTTATTTTGAGACTGTCGTACCGAAGGGCCCCGGATCGAATCCCAGAGAAGGCGTAGATGTAAATTGCCTGTTCCTTCATAGGAGGTAACGATGGCCGCTTATTAGGTGCCTTCATAATTTAATGACCGCCGTTTCTGGCGTTAGTAATGACCAAAGCCTTAAATGGCTAGTACCCGCCATAAAAAAGAAGGCATATACCATTTGTTACTCCTTTACGAAAAGAATATTTATTCTTCAGTATATTAATTATTATGATTCCATTTTTGTTTCTATTCACGTATGTAGCTTTCACCAATATCAAACATCCTTGCTGAAGCATGATTTCCATTTTCTTTTCCTGCACATTGAATTACTTTGCATTTGAAATCAGCGTTGTGTTTGTTACCTTTGGCAGGTGCCATATTTAATACCAAAGGGAACATTAGATCAACTGTATATCAACTACAGTGAATGTGATTTACTAAAGTCTTCGATGTTAATTTTAAAATCACGACTTCAAATGATCAGAGAAAGCATCTCATTCCTAATTCTGTGAATTCAGTAGGGCCAGGAGTGCATTATTAGTCCAAACTGTATCCTTCTTTTCTTGGAACTATAGAATAATATTCTTGTGCATACCTGCATCGAGCACGACTCACCGGCTTTGCAGAATTGTTTACTCCCTCAAGTATTTCGCCTCCATTGTTCCCCTTATCGCTTGGCCACACACATTTTTACCCTTATCGCTGGTCAATTGGGCATACCATTGTTCGAAAGCCTGGGAAAACTCTTCGAATGTATGACTTCAAAACATAAGAATATAGCACATGCATTTTTAATGTTTCTTCATTAAGAAAAGGGTGCGCGTTATACACAATTCGAATTTTAGTTTCACTCTAAATAAAGACGGCAGATATTTTCCATTGAATATTTTCTATTATATTTCATATTGAAAATATGTATTTTTTAGTAATTTTTATAAATTTTTCAGAAATATTTTTCTGTTATAACCTATAAAAGTTTTACCAACCCATTAAAGTAGATGTATTTCTAAGGATACCTACAAAAGTTAGAGATTTTTATTCAAAATTTCCAAAGATGATTGATTCTAAAGATGAATTTTTATATTGGGAGTTTTGAAATTTTTCATATTTGTTATAAGCGATAATTACACTAAATGTCTTTTACACACTTTGTTAAAACTCTTTGAAAGAATGAATGGTGTACCATTTTTTCACCTTGTATACAATGAGAAAAGGGAAAGGAAAATAGGTCAACATAAATTAAGAATTCCGTAAGTGAATTATTCTCGGCGCAAACTGAGAAGAGTGCTCCAAGATAAATTTTTAAATTTCTATGTACGTTTCTTGACAAATTTTACAAAATTTAGTATTTGGAAATAATTTGAGTCGTAGAACCGAAATATGAGAAAAAATGTAGAGTATATCAGATAAAGTCTGATTTTGTATCGGAATACCTGTGTTAGAACGATGGTACATATAAATCTAATATATTCTAAGTTACGCTTTCGAGAAACGAAAACCGCAAGTTAAATTTCGTCATCCGTTCCAGTTGAGCGGGAGAATAGAACTGTCCCCTTTTTTTATGCACTTACGTACTTTATTGAATATTTTGCCATTAGTCGATTATGGTTCTAAAGTAATAAAACTTCATCGGAATGTTAATAACGAAGCTTTAGATTTTGAAAACTTATAAATGACTTTGCGAGAATTCTTTTGGCTTACCAGATGTAACAAAATTATAAGATAAGATATACATATAAAAGCACTGGTAAATCAGAAAAGTACATAAGTGAATGGGCATTTAAGAGGGAAAATTCAACTTCGAATTATCCTAATTTATTTATTAACTGTCCCCTCAATGCAAATTGAAAATGACGTTCCGAAATGACAAATTTCGAAATTAAATATTTCAGTTAGTTTGAGCCTTAAAAAAGCAAACATTACGCATTTTACGTTTTATGGGTTCTCGCGGAACGCATACAAAGTAGAAGTTGGTAATTTCCACAAGCAGAGTTCTTTGAAAGTAAAAAATGCCAAAATGTGAAAAACATTTTTGTGACTGGAAGTATATGTTTACGACAAACGGTTGTGAAAATAAAGTCCAGATAATAAAGACGTTTGTGAATATGGTGTTTGTTTCCGTTTGAATCGACTTACGTTTTATTGAAACCATTTAATATGCTGTATTGAAGCTATTTAGACAGATTTTAATACAAAGTTTTATTTCGAACCAAATAAGATGCTGCTGATAGCACCAAAAGCGAAATACGCGAAATCTGTTCAGCACTCCTTGTACAAATTCAGCGGGAATTCATCGGAAATTGCTAATCTGAAGAAGGAAATGAGAACATCCGCAGAACGCTGAAGTAGCAGCAGAGTAACATGGAAGACGATTTCTAGAATAGCTTTGGGAATGGAAATAATACGGATATACTAGCGCTTCAGAATAGCTTAATTTAGACCCTACTCGTTAAGTGAGTGAGCAGATTACTATTTAACGCGGAAGATGTCTCTGTCTCTGCTAACTGCTTCGAGATGCTGATTCACCTTTTTGTGATCAGGTTCTAAATTTGGAAGTCGAGTAATGCTTTCTGGACTTGTTTAATAACTGATAAAATAAGTTATTAATAAAATGACCAAAACATGCTAGTTTTAGAAACTGTGTTTTGATTTCAAATACCGTACAAAGTATATTTATACATTTTTAGAGCTATTTCAGAGCCGTTAAATTGATGTTAATTTTTTTTAATCCAATGGCGGGCAATTGCATTTTTTCAGCATTGGCCACTACTAAGGCCAGAAATGGTGTTATGGAAATAATTTCTAAATTTTGTTATGGAAGCACCTAATAGGCGGCCACCGTTACCTCCTATGAAGGGACAGACAATTTATATCCATGCTTTCTCCGGGACTCGAACTGGGCCCTTCGGTATCGCAGTCGGCAGCCCTAAACACTTTTACCGTCTGGGAGAACATGTTTAAAATGTAAAGAGTATTTTTTTAAACGTTCGATCAGATAGTTTTTTTCTGGACACAGATAATCAGCATCATGATTTCCATGACAGAAGGGCTTTTCATAAAATTACCATCCCCCATCCACTACATTCCAGAGTCCAGTCGTCGTGGGTTGCAGTTAGCCAGAGTTCTTTTAGAGAGACCAAAGCCCCAACAGTCTATAAGTCAAACTGCAGGGGACTTCGCAGGACTCATAGTAAAACGTATATATGCAGTACCTGTATAAGTCTTCAGTTTTCAAGGAATGCAGCTCTACTTTTGATGAAGTTTCACTTTTTGAAAACACCGGGATAAAGAAATGGAATTTCTTCTTGAATTTTTTTAAATGGAATTTCTTCTGTAAATATCATATATAAAACTTTATCTTGACACTACGTTGAGTTGAACTTAACATTTTTCTTCCACTCTTCATATTTTTAATCTCCGATAGTAAGAGAATCTTGCGATAATCATAAACTCCTTTAACGAAAGTTTTTTTTTTTGCATTGAAGGAACCAGGTTTGTACACATTTTTCGTTTTATTTCCGATATAAATAAACCTTGTTTGGTGCAGATATTTATTCAATTCCATGTTTCATCGAACGTCACAATGCATTTCCATTTATCTCCTAAATAAATTTCATACAAGGTTCTACAAATTATTTTGCGTGGAGCCATATTTTTCGACACAACCTGACGAACATCATGTCTGTTAGTTTTCTTAAGTTGTAAATCCTGACTGTTTCCTGTATCGACGGATTTTTACTTGTTACCATTGATTTAACTTTAGTAACATTGGAATTCGTTGGGAGTTTGCTTTCCATGCAGAATTAATGATCGAAGGTTTTTTTTTTTCGATAATTAATGTTATTTATTTTACATTTAGAGATTGTAATACTATGCATTTTGCAATGTTTTTGAATTATATAAAGGATTACTTATCTTTGGAAAGCTCAAAATCATATCCTTCAAAGCACATGTTGTTAACAGACGACATTTTGAAAAAAGAATAAATGTAAAAGGAAAAGGATGGTGTTTCTCATTTTAAACAGTAAGCTGTTGCCAGAACTGTTTATTCGAAAACATTTGCTTTTTTAAGATTCTTTATAGAAATCGTTCTAGAAACGCGCTCTGGACGTTAAGAGAATTGAATATTGTTTTGAATATTATAACAGCGGACGTAGACGGAATTTAAAAAGATGTGAATGTGGACAACTATATTAGGTAATTTAAGACATATTCTATAATATAATAATAATAATTTAAAAAGATGTGAATGTGGACAACTATATTAGGTAATTTAAGACATATTCTATAATATAATAATAATAATATGTCTCTAATGTGTAATACCTCTAATAATACCTCAAATATACTAATATCTTTGAAATGATTATCCATCATCGATTACAGTATGCAGTCGGCAAGCAGTACATAATACTGATTTTCATTTTTAAGTTAGAGCAATAAAACTGCTGGATCATCAATTAAAAGTAGAATTTTATTAATTTTTTTAAAACTGCTCTTTAGAGTCCATTATTAAAATGCACATTGGTCTCTCAAAGCAGCTCTTTCTAAGTGCAAACCTACCACGATTGGTGTACTAAAGAAGACAGTAGAAGAGAAATGGAAATTTTACTAAAAGCCCTTCCGTTATGGAAATTACGATGCACATTAATTAAACGGCCGCAAAATCGTTATAATAACGCGTAAACATCCTTTATATTTTCACATTATCTCGGTAAATGATTTATCATTCTTTCTATGCCACTGAAGGAAATTTGGATCTGCTTTACGATTATTGATATTTTATAAACTCAATAACGCATTTTGGAAACTATTTCATACTTTGCTGGCGAGATTTAGAGTTGAAAAACAATGCATTCCTAGTATATCGGAATAATCCAGTACGAATTAATTTCATTAATAAAAAAAAGAGGATTCAAACTTGGGTCTTAAATTTTATAATTTCCGTAATATTTTGCCATTAATTTGTGAGCAATGCGTTGCTGTAAATTCAATGCGTGATATAATGTGACCCAACGAAGGAGTAATTAATTTTACATTAATTCCTAAGACGAAAATAGCTTCGATTTACGAATACATCGGACGACGAATGGTCTTTGGGAATGAATTAAATTCGTGAATTGAAATTTCACTGTAAAAATGTAATTCAGATATGCCACAGATGCTCATTCCAAGCTTTCTCCTGCAGAGAAAGTAACATGCATACATTCATGCATTCATTCGGTTGTACCGAAACTGTACTTAGAGTACGTGGTACATCAGAATATTTTATACAGATATATTCGATGTTGAGTAACATTCAATGCCTTCTGTTAGGATTTCAGGCAGACATCATAGTCTATTAATTTAGAAGACACTTCAAGGCAGTTTCTTCTCTCCCCTCCAAATTCAATACCACGGTAATCAGTGCCGCGGAAAAAAGGTCAAATCTTGAATTTGCTGAAATCTCCTTATTCTAGGCAGTGTTTATGATCGTAAATGAAGGAACGGTAGCTATGACACTGAAATACCTATTTTTAACTAAGAGACTATATTGGCAATGCTTATTACTTGACTCGAAGTTTTACATTTCGCAGAAAATACTTCCGTAATTGTTAAGTGTATTTGCGTACGCTTTACAGTACACATGTTCGAAATACAAGCATGCTAATTTAGATCTTACATCAATTAATTCAGCGTTTTTAGCTCAAAGGGATGTTAGTACCGAATGGAATACTAGTCTCAAAATGGCATTTTTCTTTGAATCACTTTCCAAATTGTTGCCACCAAATATCATCGTTTTGTATTATATTCAAAGAAATTAAATAATGAAGAAGCTGCATGAATGTATGCATGTTCTTTTGCAATGTGAAAAAAACAACGGTACCTACAGCCTTCCAAATTTTAAATAACGCAGACCTCCACCCGAACATAGACACCTGGCTGCCAAAAGTTTCAGTTTGGAATTTCCCTTATTATGTATTTCATATTCTGGAAACATTAAACGAATTTTGGATTAACAAACTCAATGATTTCAAAGCTAGCAATGGCTACACTGTACGGAATGAAACATTTTTATCTCCAAGGAGCAAGACTGTCTGTCGGAAATTCTAAAGATATGCTGTTTTTAAATATTTTCTGATTTTTCTGTTGAATCGAATTTTATGTGGCAAAAGCTCCAACAACGTGATATTTAATATGTAAAGTAAACGCGCCAAATATTAATAAAAAAAACCACAAAAAAAAGGGTTTGTAAACCCATCTTGGCAAGAAACTGAAAAACTGAGGAAAAACTGAAAGAAAGAAGAAAATCTATGCCAATACTTAAGGCTGTATCGGGAATTCTAAATGAATACTACTATATTGCTTTTAATAATTTTGTAGTTCTGCTGTTGAACTGTATATGGAGTAAATACGAGGAAAATGATGCTTAATAATAAAACTAAAAAGGCGCCCCCCGCAAGAAAAAAGAGTAATCAGGCGTGAGTGTAACAGCAGACTAACAGACTGAAAGCTCAGCGATAGCGCAAAAAAACATAAAAAAATCCTTTTGGGCAGCCGTTAAAATCTGAAACGTTTCAGATTTTGTTTCCTTCTCTTTTTTTGTTAGTTTAAAGAAAACGTTGAAATATTGCTCTTATTGTAAAGCAAAAGATTTTCTACAATAAACAGAAAAAAAATATTTCACAATCGATAAGATTTTTAAAGCTTTGAACCGTCAACATCCACGAGGTATTTAATTGTAAACAAACTTTTCCAATTTTGAGACCCGAGACGTGGATTTCGTCTTCTGTCGACGCTTCTAAAAATAGAGCAATTTTGAGGAGCTTCCAATTCCAATATTCTCAATGCAAATATGAGTTTATTGATCTTGAAACGGCGTTAAAGGTGCTTACGCATTTTGCATCTCCGAGAACAGGTTTTAAACCTTTGATATTACAATTCCTTTTTAAAGTTCGCTTTAACGCAGTCTATTTTCGAATTATCTAATAAAGATTGCTGTGAACTGTCAATTAAATTTTGAAATTGAATTGACATTTGCATGCACGTTGTCTTAAAGTTAGACATAATATTTGCATATGAAATGAAACATTTTCGTTAAGGCCTCAGAAGAATCGTATTTGAGAAGTTTCATACTTTTACTAAAGCGGAATTAATCTCTTATAGTCCCCCATATGTAACGGTGAAGAAACTAATTGAAAGAGAATCGGAATTTATGTTTCTTATAAAGTCCTCTCAGTTTTCAGTAGAATCGAAAAACAAGTTTAAACTTTGTTCGACAGAGGAAACTTTTATGAAATATTCTGTTATCATTCTGTTAGTTAAAATAGTTTACTCCTAAATGGAACTCAGGTTTTTGTTTCTTAAAGTTTAAAGTTACTCTTTTGACTTTGTACTTTTTAAATACTAGCCATCTGAGCGGCCAGCAGCCCAAAATCTATATAAATAAAGACGAGCGTTCGTGGGTTTCTATTAGATACAAATCAGTTGTTTTATTACATTCTCAATGTAATTGGTATACTTTCGAAACAGTAGGAAAGTCAGCGTGTGCAGGAGATTTCTAGAAACTCATCCCACGCGGTCCACACTCTTTATATACGTATATTTTACTCTTATTTAACGAATTTTTGACTCAAAAAGTGACGTAGCGACATAAAAAGTTTTGTGTTGCCACTTTCCAAAGGATAAGATATTTACTTTTGATGTTCAGTTAGAAACCTCATCAGCGTAAATGAAGTGTGTTGCCACTCGGGGAAACAAAATATATTTACTTGCCTACTTTAATAAACAAAGTGAGGAATTTAAAAGAAATTTGTTGCTACTGCCCAGATTAAAATATGCTTTAAGTGTGTTATCCTTCAGCGAAATGGGAGATTTTAAATTTTGGTTTCAAATTTATTCTGTTACTACAAACTAAGAAATTTAAAAGTAAGCATTTCAGTTATTACTAGTTATTAGCTGGAAACGTGAAATTACAATTGTAAGGTTTTAGTTTAAACTAACAAAGTTTAATTTTAATTTGCCTTTTTCTATCTGTTCTTATTTCAACTTCTCGTTAGAATAAGCGCGCGTTTCAGCTTTATGCTAATTTAAAGTGGAGCCCAGTTGCTATTTAAGCGAGAGGTAGGAACCTCTCAGTGTGAGAGAGCTTTTAGTCTCAGACCACTGTTACTCTGTTCAACGTTCGCCTGACCAGCTAGTATTTAAATTCTAAGCCGTAGCGCTGTTACGCTATTACTTATTGAAGTAATTCTAAGTGCGTTAGTATTAGTTAGTTAAATCTTGCTACGCACCATTGAGCATTTAGAGGCCAGCCTCGCGTTTATAGCTCTGTGAGCAACGAGTACTTAAATTTCTACTTAACATTAGTTTAGTTTATTTGATTGTTCAATTTAGACCCAAGTGCGGTATTTTCTGTTATCCCTCCCGAGTTGGGAAGTGACTGTAAATATAGTGGTTTAATAAAAGAGGATTTTAAATTCTTCTTACGTGCAGTTATTCTCCCACTTAACCACAGTATTCTACCACAGAACATAGCTGCATTCAGCTCCCTGTTCAAGATCAGGATTTCAACTACCACACGAATGTGTTCGCCAAGCGCATGCATAGAACACTCACTCCTGACACTGGCGCCCAAAGAAGAAAAATGAGAGAATGGCCTGAAAGACAAGAAGAGGAACCTGAGATACCTGAAGTACCTGTGCAGAACCCTGAGATACCACCTCCTGCCCTAGAAGGATTTGGCTACATTGTACAAACCATGCGGGCAGCCATGAAGCCAGGTGCAAGTTTTGACAGCCGTAATTAATTTCCGTAATTAATTTAAGTCAGCCGTAATTAATTTCCTGGAAAAATTGGACGCCCACTTCATGTTATATCCAGTCCACGAATTTCAGAAAGTCACTCTTGCCACCAGTGCTTCGAAGGGCCAAGCGCTAAATTGGTTCAAGTGTATTGGAAAGAATCTTTTTGGGGAACCGAGAAGCCCCACATACACTTATGAAAATTTTAAAAACTCCTTGGTGAAAGTACCTGTAGTACGAGTTTTCCTGTAGTACGAGATCGAGCCAGATTGGAGGTGGAAACTTTTAGCCGTTATCAATAAAAGATAGAAGATTTGTCAAATTTTATCTTGCGAAAAATCCAAATTTTCAAGCTTTTGTATGGAAGTCGCCCGGATCCTGAAATAATTCAAATTATACTTCCTAGGCTACTGCCCCAAGTTCAAGATTTCATCGAGCTAAGAAACCCAACGATTTTAGATAAATTATTCGAGCTCGCCGTACAATTTGAAAATCGAAGAACAGCAGACAACGAACGACGTCGCCAATTTGAGCGAAGAAGTCAGTGGAGTACGCCAAAACCCCAGCAGGAGCAACAACAGAATTACGGGAACAAGGCGAAGCAATGGCCGAAGAAAGATGTATCTCCTAAATCGAGCGGCGACGGACGAGATTTTAATCAAAAAAACAGGCAAAGATGCAGAAGGCAACCAGAATAAAAAGAATGATTTAGACTAAGATGGATTTCTTCAAGGAAGGTGAAGAAGTCCGAAGTCTCGCAAAATCCTTCCACAATTAGTTTACACCGTGGTCGTGAAAAATTTAAGTTTACCGAAGATTGAAATTTTAATTAACAACATACCGGCGACGGCTCTTTTGGATACAGGAGCGCAAAGCAGCTTTATCTCGGAAAGATTTTTCAAGAAGCACTTTCGCCGTTACAGAATTTTTAGTGCAAGAGACACGAATATCATAGCGGCTGAAAGAGAGAAGTGTAGATGCTTAGGAAATGTGTTACTGTTTGTGCGTATCAACGACGAGCAGGTAAAAATTTTATTTTATATTGTTCGAAACCTGCAAACATGTATTATTCTGGGTGTGGATTTTTTTAGATTGGCAGAAGCTAAAATGGATTTTCAAGAAGGAAAATTGACGCTATCAATGCATGCCAGTAGAAAAGCAGAATGGTAAGCACCCGCAGCTGGACTTACAACAGTTACCAGCAGAAGAGCAAGAAAAACTGCAGTCGTTGGTAAGTGAGTTTTCAGATTTATTTAGCGATGTACCGGGTTTCACGCAGGTTACAAATCACACTATAGAAACAGGGGACGCCCAACCAGTAAGACAAAAACCGTACCGCTACGATAAGGTAAAGGAAGAAATAATTGAATACCATATCAAGGAAATGTTGAAAAACAAAATAATTACCCGATTTCTAGCAGTTATGCTAGCCCAGTAGCTTTATGCAAGAAAAATAATTATTGTCCGATTACGCACCCGAAGCGGTGGCGTTTTGCTATAGATTATCGCAAGCTCAATTCCGTCACAAAATACCCTGTATATCCTCTGCCGATAATCGAAGAGATAATTCGAAATATTACCTCTACAAAGTATATGACCACATTAGATCTTACAAGTGGCTATTTTCAGATTGGGGTAAAACCCGAAGACGTTCCCCAAACCGCCTTCATAACTAAGTCTGGCACGTATGCATTTCTTAGGATGCCTTTTGGTTTATCCGGCGCGCCGGCAACGTTCCAAAGATGTATGGACATCGTCTTAAGACCGGTCCTTGGTAAAAGCACGTTCATATATTTAGACGATATTATAATTACGAGTAGTAATCTAGAACAACACTTACAAGATTTAAGAAAAGTGTTTTCATTGTTAAATGAAGCTGGTTTAAAGATAAATGCGTCCAAATGTAAATTTGCCGCAAAAGAGTTACGCTATTTAGGATTTAAAATTTCCCAAAAGGGAATCGAAACGGATCAATCAAAAATAATAGCTATTAAAAATTATCCTGTTCCTAAAACAGCGAAGAAGTTATCGTCGTTTCTTGGTATGTGTTCATACTATCGGTCCTTCATTAAAGACTTTGCCAAAATAGCTGAGCCGCTGCTAAAGTTGAAAAGAAAGAAAGCTAGGTTTTCGTGGTCAGCAGAAGCCAACTTGGCATTTCAAAAACTGAAAGACGCATTGACTCAAGCTCCCGTCTTAAAATTTCCGGAGGGGGATAAAGGATTAGAAATTTCAGCGGACGCTTCAGATTTTGCGATTGGGGCAGTGCTTTCTCAAAATGGGCAACCCGTGGCCTTTTTCAGTCGAACATTAAATGAAACCCAGAGAAACTATTCGGCCACAGAAAGAGAAACTCTCGCAGTGTTATCAGCAGTACATAAATTTCGTGTTTTCTTTGGAAGTTCTCCAGTAACTGTATATACGGACCACGCGGCGGTCTCTAGACTCTACTCTGGGAAAAATTTATCACCCAGATTAATAAGGTGGGCACTTAAATTACAAGAATATAATCTAATAATTAAACATACGCCGGGAAAAGAACATGTTGTGGCAGATGCTTTAAGCAGAATTAATTTAGATGAAAATGGAAATACAGTTAAAGTAGCCATGCTGACATCCAAAGTATTAGATTCTCGTGAAACAGTAATAGCCAAACTGGGAAAAGATCCGGAGTTCAAAAATATATACAATTATTTGGCCGACCCTGAGAATTTCAGTCATCCGGATATTGTGCCGATAAGAAATAGAGCCGCAAATTACGAAATAATTGATGGACTTTTATTTTATACGAAAACGACTAATGAAAACCCCGAGTTTGGACCGGTTATCCCAGCTAGCATTAGATTGAATGTATTAGAGGAGTTGCACGATTCGGCCATTTCGGGCCATTTGGGCATACGAAAAACTGTCCAAAGATTTCTCGAGGCAGTTTTCTTTCCAGAACTGCAAAAGTTTACTAGGGCGTATATCCAGTCGTACCCAACGTGTCAATTTAATAATTATGTTAATTTCCGCCCGGCCGGGTTCCTAAATAGTGTTAAATCAAAATTCCCAAATCAAATAATAGGCATCGATTTACTGGGACCCTATCCTAGAAGTAAAGTTAACAAAAGCCGATATCTTTTAGTTATAGTGGACCATTTTAGCAAATAGTTAGAGTTGATTCTGTTAAAACGCGCGTCTGTAAAAATTGTAGTAGATTCAATTTTAAATAAGTATATTTTAAAATACGGGACGCCCCTAAAAGTTATTTCCGACAATGTTCCCCAATTTGTTAGTAATATTTTTGAGGAAATGTGTGCAAAACTGGGCATACGTCACCTAAAGATGGTCCCGTATCGTCCGCAGTTAAACATAGCGGAACGGGTTAATAGAAACGTAGGGAAAATCATTCGAAGTTACATTAAGAATCATCACTCTACATGGGATAGCCATATAAATGAATTTGCATTTGCCCTTAGAACTGCCAAACACGATACAACACAAAAACACCCGCTGAACTGTTTCTTGGAAGAAAAATTTTAACACCCTTAGATAAGCTTTTCTTTGTCCAGGAAAGGGCAGAAGAATTTAAAATGAATGATATTCAAAAGTTGATACGGGAAACGACAGGATGTAGAAATGGCCCAGAGGAAACAGAAATTGTATTATGATAAAAAGAGAAGAGAGGTGAATTATAAAGTTGGAGATGAGGTGCTCAAAGTCAAACATGCTTTATGTTTGAAGAAAAAGTGGCGAAGAAGAAAAGGTGAAGAAATTTTTTCCGCGTTTTCCCTTTCATTATCAGGCCTTTTCATTATCGAGAAAATCACCCATTCTGTCGTAGTATTAAGGAGGAACAACGGCGAGAAAATTACTGCTAATGTGGACCAAATTAAGCCGTATTATGACCGTAATAAGATGGAAATGTTTAATGATTTTTTTCCAGGATCCGGGAAGACGCACTTTCATGGAAGATGTACCTCAGCGGCAACAACAGGAACCAGAAAGAATGGCAACGAAAGGCCAGAAAAAGAAAGCCCCCCCCCCTCAACAGAGTAAAAGAAACAAGAAACGGAAAATCACCAGATGAGGTGGATTCAAAAGAAAGAACTCTGATATTACAAGTTCAACAATTAACAAAAGACCAAAGCACAATGGACAAGGCCAACACAAAGTAGCCAAGAGGACAGCAGAAACATCGGAAAGGAGCCTGAGAAGCAAGCAGCCCCAGTTACAGCCTGAGGATCAGCGTCCGAAATACAACAGGAGCCCGGAGCAGCGACGAACAAGGGCCCAGGAAGAGAGGACCCGGCCGAACAAACGTCGAGCGGATCTCCTTCCTCCGCAGAGCAAGTACCCCAGGATGGAAAGAAGGACACATAAAAGAAAGGCGGAGGAACAACAAGAGGGCAACGGTCAGCAATCAAAGTCAAGGAGACTGGCCCAAACTACAATCTACCAAACCTTCAAGGACTGAGCCAAGAAAAGAATGGCTGACTACAACAAGATAAGTAGTATTTCTTATTCCAACGGTTAGTTAATTTTCGAGTGTTACTGCAAGTTGCAGGGTCTCTTTTTACCTCAAGCGAGGTTGACTTTTACGTTAAGTGGGCGATAAATGATCACTTATCTTGAAAAATGCTTTTATTTAAAATTGTAATTCTGCAAAGATTTAAAATTACTTAATGTTTGTAAAGTAGTTTCTAAAGCATTGTGAATATATTAGCCTTGTAAAAGCAATGAATTGCTGCGAGAATGTTAATTAAATGTTTTTGTATTATGCTTTGTCGAAAGACCTTTAAAATTCTAGAATGAAAAGTCGGTAGAAGGAAAAACACGATTTGGTCTATAGACTATTATTTCAGTGTAATGCGACGTTTCAGAAAAGAACTTTGAAAAATAGAATGTGAAGCACTTGCTGTAAACTTAGAAAATTAACGTACTTATTGTATCTTTTTATTTGTATGCAATTGCTAAGTTTCATAAAATGTAACAAAAATGGATGTAGAGCATCAATGCACGTTAGGTGCAAAGTGAATTTTGAATGAAACATTCTTTGTGCAAACTACAAATTGTATGCATGAAAAGGCGAGATGGAAGTAGTAGAATGCAAGTATTAGTAGGCTCTCCACCAAATACACTTAAAGCGATAGACATAAAGTTAGTTAGAACCTCAGGTTTAGCTGGTTATAGGGCGTCTTTTGAGGTCTTGATATGTCAAGTTCTAACTAATGTTAGTCGATCGTAGGTGGTAGAGTTGAACACCCCGGAACAAAATAACCCGCAATTGCGGTTCGCTTTTCATCCAACACCGGTAGAGAGCATTGGGGGAAGAATTTAATTTTACTTGAATGATAATGTGTGTGTGAGAACTTACACGGGTAAGAAAAGAAGCCTGTTACCTAAAACTTAGTGTTATTATGTTATACTAAAATTTCTTTCCTTCCAGATTTTGCTCGAAGGACTAAGACGAAACCAAAGTAGTACTCAAAACAGATTAAGAGTTATGTAAAAATCAAGTTTTCGTCTGTAAATGGCCAAGAAATTCTATTTTTCTGTAAAGGTTGGCCTAAGTTTAGAAGAGTTAAATTTTGAGTATTTCTAGAATTGCAAGTTTCAGCATGGTCCGTTTGGACCACCGTAGTTCAACTTCTGCCAATCTGGCGGGAAGTATGTAAGGTTTTAGTTTAAACTAGCAAAGTTTTATTTTAATTTGCCTTTTTCTATCTGTTCTTATTTCAACTTCCCGTTAGAATAAGCGCGTTTCAGCTTTATGCTAATTTGAAGTGGAGCCAAGTTGCTATTTAAGCGAGAGGTAGGAACCTCTCAGTGTGAGAGAGCTTTTAGTCTCAGACCACTGTTACTCTGTTCAACGTTCGCCTGACCAGCTAGTATTTAAATTCTAAGCCGTAGCGCTGTTACGCTATTACTTATTGAAGTAATTCTAAGTGCGCTAGTATTAGTTAAATCTTGCTACGCACCATTTAGCATTAGAGGCCAGCCTCACGTTCATAGCTCTGTGAGCAACGACGATTTAATTTCTACTTAATTTTAGTTTAAATAATTTGATTGTTCTGTTTAGACCCAAGTGCGGTCATTATTTTCTGTATCCCTCCCGAGTTGGGAAGTGGCTGTATATAATTGTGGTTTAATAAAAGAAGATTTTAAATCCTTCTGAAGTGCACTTCTTCTACCACTTAACCACAGTTTTCTACCACAGAACATAGCTGCATTGAGCTCCCTGTTCAAGATCAGGACTTAGGTTTTCACGAAGATGTTCGCCAAGAATATGCACCGAACACTCAGTCCTGACACAATATATATATATATATATAAATATATATAATGAAGTGTCCGCTTTTTGTCTTTGCGTGTATAATTTACTCAAATCTACAATTCTATTCCGAACTGGACGAAAGTTTGAACAGTTGACCTTGACAAGAAGGGGAAAGTCACTGTCTACATGAGATTTCGGAAAGCTATCTTACGGTGTCCAAAGGGAGTTTTTATTAGAATGGTGTTATCACGGCACCTATGTTTCGTACATATTAGCCATTTTATGCCCACGTCGCCGTTATTGCGTTCTCGCTATCAGTGAAAAATTTTACACGCTAAGCAAGATAATAATATTTTGCTTACAAAAGAATATTAATATTTCTACACAGTTTGAATTTTGAAATCATGTCGCACATCTTAGATTCAAGTCGCCTTTGTCGCGTTCCCACTATCAATTCTTACTAAACCTGTTAGATGGTACAATATTTGTTTACTTTTGAGGAGAGTGTAGAACATTTAATGCGAACATTAAATGAGCTCTCTATAAATTGTTTTGCTAATATTTCGAAAACGGGATTTCAAAAAAATATATTTCCATTCCCTAATTAAGGCATCTTCATTCTGTGCAAAGAGCGGCAAAGCCAGGTTGAAGTTACTTGTAGCCGGGTAGTAGTTAGCAGCTAGTGATTATTAGAAAATGAAAATCATATGTAAGGTGTTTTCAGAGTTTAAAAATTTTGTTATATTTTTTATTATATAAATTTTCTTCACTAGCACAATGAAGTCTTTTAACATAATCTCTATTTAATTGAATGCTCTTAATTCAACGAAAAACTAATTTTTAAGCTGACCTCAAAGAAATTTTCGGTGTCTCCAATCTTTCTCTTTATGACTTTAAATAATTTTGAAGTTTTCATATGTTTTTCTCGTCAAAAAGAAAATGATTAGTTTTGGCATCTTCCATGGTTATAAAACTAGTGCTACAAAAATATGCCTATTTTGCACCATAGTTTAAAATCTAGAAATGTTTCTCGGAAAACGATTTTAACAATTCCAGCTAAAGTAATTTCTCGGTTCCAGTTAGTAATTAACAGTAACTGAAATGAAGAACTGCGTTTATTGATTTCATATCGTTTGATTTATTAATAACATGCAGATTAAATTTTAAGGAATAGTAAAATAATTTACTTCAGGTAGCGGCAAACAATTTCTTTTAAATGCCAGAGTTTCTTAATTAAATTTCATACATAAATAGCTTATAATTTTTCATATGGAAGCACAATGATTTTAAATAACTCAGTTTTTTTTAAACTGAAACATAAATATATTCCATTTACCAAGTGGCAACAAACTGCTCTTAAATTTTCGAGTTTGTTAATCAAGATTTAATGAAATTCTGAAGAAATACGAAAAACAAAGGTCAAAACAAATTTGAAATTCAAAATTCCGCCTTCGAATCAGGGTGGAAAATTACGTGTGTTCAAAATCTAGCGACTTTAGATGTCGTTTTTGTACACTACATACGTACATACAGGTTCTTCATTTATTTCATAATAAAGATTTAAGTATGAACAAATGGTTTTTCGTAATTTAAAAGTTCCTCGAATTTAAAAGCATATGATTTCACTAGTAAACGTGAAATACTTTATATGCTTCATAAAACAGATAATTATACAGAAAAATCAGATGTAGATTCTACATGTTTCCCTTGCCTCCCATAAATTTTTGTCGTACGAGAGTCAAATTTCTTGCATTTTTATTTTTTCATAACGAATATAAAACTTTCACAAATATAAGTACAGGAAGCGGCAGACCGCATTAAATGTTAGAATTCGTTATTTGTCCAATTTTTTTAAACTTTTAATTTCCAAAATATGAATATTTTCATCATTTAAACACTTTTGTCATTGAAAGTATATGACCACGAATAATGATTGCGAAATTAAAGGTAGGGTAAGGACTTTTCAGCTGGGTAAGAGGAGTGGCTGTATATGCACGCACGCACGCACGCACACACACACACGCACGCACGCACGCACGCACGCACGCACACACGCACACGCACACACACACATATATATAAATATACGCATGCACATATACTGAAACATAAATTAAATAATACGTTTAAAATTGATCCCCATATTCAGTTCGGAATAAATCATATGCAAAATCAAAAGACAGAAGCGCAGTGGCAAATTGAAAGAAAAAGGAGAAAAATATTCCAAAACCAATGATGAAGTAAAAGAATGTCACATCTTTCGCTGCATAGTCATCAGGGGTTTGGTGCAACAAAAGAAGTAAATAAATCAGCCTGTTTCTGAACCAATAAAGACACAAAATAATGTTTAAAACTTAACATAATCTAATAAAAAGTGTATGTCGTTATCAAACCAAACCCTACCGGCTGAATTGTACGCCTCGCTGTAAAGAAAAAAGGAGAGGAGAACAACTAGCTGTTATAGCAGTCTAAAATGCAAAATTTCAACATTCTGCGGTTAATCAGTTTAAAGTTTGTACGGTTTACCTAAGTTTATTAACAGTTGTTTTAAGTTATGCTTTTTTCCTATTCATTCTAATTTCAGCTTACAATTTTTTACCAGAAGGTAATTTCAGAAATGTGAATTCAGTGAATGCAAATGAGTAAGAGTACTATTGAAGTCGATGCTTCGCCGACTTCTACAGAGAGAGTCTGATTTTCCTGACTAGCTCGCGTTTGCCATTTGGTTGTCTTCTCTCTTGGCTATTGCTACGCTCGGCCATACTTTAGTCCCTTGCTTGGCTTCGCCGATTTAATTAATATTCAGGGGCCAACTACTTAGAATTTTGATAGCTTCGGCTATATCTTTCAGAAAGCTTTAGTTAAGCTTAGTTTAGTTTAAATTCATTATTATTATAGTTCAAGCCCAAGTGGAGGCTTTGTGTATACTCCGAGTTAGGAGTTGATTGTATTTACCCTGAGAAATAAAGGGTAGTTAACCCTTCTTAAGTCTTACGTGCTTGTTCACACGCTTAAGCGATTATTCGCTTGTTAGTATTCGTGGGGTACTAAGATAGAATTAAGTAAGTAAAACCTCGCAAGTTATACGAGATACATATGTACGTTGAAATGGCACAAGAAATCCATTTAATCCATTTTACAATCCTTTTTGGAATAGAGAGGCCTTTATTCTATTCGTACGTTCAAAAGTCAAGCAAAAAGTAGTCCAAATGGATTAGAAAACTTAAAATTGATATTTCCATTGAAATCGGAAAATCGACATTATTAGCGATTATAGAAAATAGAAGAAACTAAAATTTGTTTTGATTTTATATTCGACGGAAATGGCAATAAAAATATTTTTACGAAAGAGAGACTTGGGGAGATATTTGTAGGATTACTATTATTTTGTATAACCAGTTATTTTATGATTTAGATCTTTACTATCATTTTTCCTTTCCAGTTCTTCACCAAAATGTTAATGAAGTTAAACAGTATTTAAACGGATGTTTTTGGATTTTAAAACAGAGAGTGTTTCTGCCTTTCGAGGCCGTATTACTAGCTTTCGTTAGCTCTGATAATATTGTAATGCCTCGACTTTGCGTTATTGCTGACAACATTTACATTTTTACGCCGGTGAGATGTTTATCCAACTCCGCGTTAAATCAGGTCTTTGAATACTAGGGATAATTTAATGGTGGTCGTTGATTTGTAAGTACGAGACGTACATTTTATGCTCAAGTTCTGATTTAATAAAAAAGTTGTTTTAATCTTTTCAAAACTTAGTTGTTACTTCAGGCGAAGTGATAAGTCGCTGCAAGCCTGTTAGGAGTTTGATGTTAGTTTGTACTACCAAAGAAGATTAACTTCTGGCGTCCGAAATTAAGCACTAAATATCGCTCAAGAGAATACACTTTTTAGTCTGATTTCCCCAAGATCACAAGCTTCATCAATATTTGCAAATCCTACGGAAAGTTTGGGGGCGATCGTGGATATGAGGAATTTGTGGCAACAATTAAATTCATCGCACACTAACGAGATGTGGTAGTGACGATAATATTGGGACAACAATTATTATATATTTGACGTTAGAGTCTGTATCATCATGATACGCTTCCTTGCTGTACTATATACTTTAAACTGGTAAATAAATCCTTAAATACCAATGGAGTCATAATTTTGAATATTTATTCGACATCGCAAATTGGTGACACGAAAGTGAACGGAAGTATATGACTTCAGTGCAGCCACAAACTGTGTTCGATGGTAGAAGTTCTCTTAGAGACCTTTCTCGAACAATTAGATCCGCATTTTTTGTTTTACCCAGTTGCGGAAGTACAACACGTCCCCATAACAATTGTAGCACTGCGAGTATAGGCGATGAATTAGTAGAAAGGAACTACGGTCTGTGATTGGACCGGAGTACGGGATCTTCCCTCCTGCAAAAGACGACGATCCCCCCCCCAGCCTTCAGTTCTAGCGACGATGCCGTTCACTCAGCTGCTCTAAATATGCCTCACACATGATTATCAATCCGTTTCTTTTAAATATCCCAGCATTTACCGCAGAATCTGCCAAATTGCTATTGACCGGTAAGTAGACATTACACTACTAGCATATAGCTATATCATAATCCATGTGACCAAGGAGCCTATTAATCGTAAAGTCTTTCCTATCTGCTTTATCTTTGGTGTTGTATTCATGTTATAAAAATTATAAAATACCCCCAAAAATTATTAAAAATTATAAAATACCAAAAAATTCTGTGCACTCCCTAGCTCAGTGGTTAGCGCGTTAGACTCGAGACCCAAAGGTCCCGAGATCGAATCTCGCTAATCGCTGCTTAATTTTTCCGAACTTATAATATTTTTATAAGTTCTTCTTTTTGTTTCTACAATTTTTCGTAAGTCATGTTGACTTCCTTTTTATTTTTCCTTAACGTCTTTCATGTATTTTTTCCTATTTCTGCTCCCTTTTATTAACTATGATGTGGAGGTACAGGGTTCTTTACCCTAGGCACTCCCTAATAATTAATCCTTGCATCCTTGGATAGTAGAAAGGAATCGGTAAATTTTTGTTGGGTGAACCAGATAGCGAGAACTTTTACATTCGATAAAAGCATTCCCCGTAGTGAAAGATACGCAAAGCTAGAAGCGGAACTGTTTGGTAGATACCAAATTAAGGCTGAAGAAATAACTGAGTTTATATGAGGAAAATTAAAGTCGTAAATTTATTATATAAGAAAAAACCCGATGCAGTGGTTATTCAAAATACACCGTGTAGGCTGCCGCAGATTAAGGAATTTATTGAATGTAGAAAACAGAGCACGCTGTACTAATGATTTGAGCTTTCAGTAAAGTTTGAAAGTAGGAGGGTATTAGCAAGTACACGTACGTCAGGATGTGGCCAGAGGTCGAACGGAAAATTTGGTAAGCTGCAGCTGAAGAAAGACCAAGGTTTGGCGGCGATAAAGTTTTTGAAAATAGAAAGAAATTTTCCCCCGCGAAAAGGCGGTTGCAAGATAAATAAAAGAAAAAGTCAAACAAAGGACGATGACAAAAATTTAAATTAATAATGTGTACCTAAATACGGAGCGTATTTCGGTACACAGGTAGAGAAAAGCCCCTCTCGGATTCGCTTAAATACAGTGACAATAAAAAAATTTGGCCTTGCTAGTTATTCAAATTCTGTTAAGCAAAGTTCCATCGGACGCATTATTGGAACAAGGGCACATTATTGGAACTAGTAGTTTCTTGGCCAAAAATGTTTTCGCAAGAAATTTGAAAAGTAGAGAGTATTCGGTGTTGAAAGAACTAGGGCTATTGCCGCCAATGACAGACAATATCAGTGTATCGGAAAAGTCACATTATGCAGGTGATAAATGAGAACAAGAAAATAGTTTTCTATACTGCGAAAAATCTTCAGGCACCTGTAGTTTTGGGAATGGATATTTTAAAAGTGGAGAGGGCGGAAATTAATTTTCAAGAAGTCAAGTTATATCTGAATATGAATGAGTTGGACGAGATAGAAGGAAAACCTCTGGCCTTGGATTTAAAAAGGTTTGAAGCGAGGCCAAAAGTTGAAGATGGGACAGTTGGTAAGTGTTTTTAGTTTTATTTGGTGAGTCGCCAATGTTAACTCAAACCGTAAGCCACTGCATCGAGACAGAAAATAGACCTCCTTACCGATGAAACCCCTATTGCTGTGATAAAGTATATATAACTGAGAAGCACATCAGGGAAATGTTAAAAAATAAAAATGTAATTCCCATAAGTAGCTCTTACTCTAGCAGTGGATTTCGGTTTTGCGGAGTATCTGCTACATTTCAAAGGGTTATGGGCATCATATTAAGACCAGCCCTCGGATAAAGCACATTTATTAATTTAGACGATATTATTATAGACTAACATATTCGAGATTTACACGAAGTAGTTTCAGTCCTAAAAGAAGCAAGGTACAAAAGTAAATGCAATCAAATGCAAAATGTGGCCAGAAAACTTTGTTACATACGCTAAAAATACCTCAAAAGGACATAGAGTGGGCATAATAAGAATTAATTACAATAAAAATTACCCTCCACCTATGCAAAAAAGAAGTTGGCCTCATTTTTGAGTTTATGTTTAAACTACAGGACTTTTATCAAATATTTTGCCCATTTTGCTGAGCCGTTATTAAACTTATTAGGTTGACCTGGTCGCACGAAGCAAACACAGCGTTCGAAAGCTTAAAAACTGCTTTAATCCAAGCGTTTGTTTTAAAATTCCGTAATGCGAAAAGGAAGTTAGAAATCTCCGCAAACGCATCGGATTTTGTAATAGGAGTCTTGCTTATGTAAGATGGGAAATCAGTTGAATATTTGAATAAGTCACTTAATCCAACGCATATACCGCTGCAAAAAGGGAAACGTTAGTAGTTCTTTTGGCGATTCAAAAATTGAGTTATTTTGGAAAATCACCAATAAATATTTACACAGATCATACTGTCGTGGTTCGTTTGTATTCCAGTAAGAATTTATGAACAAGACTCATAAAATGGGCCCTTAAGCTACAAAAACACAATAATAAAACATACTCCTGGAAAAGATTTTTTAGTAGCGGACGATTTATTGAAAATAAAATTAGATGACGAGGGAAATGGGCGATGTTAATTTCAGAAACTTTAGATTCTCTCGAGGTAATTATTTCCGAATTACAAGTAGATGCGGAATTTCAAATTTAGAAACCCAGAAACAGAACAACAAATTATAAAATTATTGATAATCCTTTATTTTACTCCAAAGTAACGAATAATAATAACAAATTAAGATCAGTTATCCTAGGGAGTTTAAGGAACTTTCCAGGAAATACATGATACGCTAATTTCAAGCCATCTCGAGATAAGAAAAACTTGAGATAAAAAAAGAGTTCGCAAAGCAGTTTTTTTCCACAGCTACAAACATTTATTACTGAATATGTTAAGCTCTGTAGCATTTTCCACAGACATTGACCTAATAAGTCCTTACCTAGCCAATTAACGGATAAAGGGGACCCTAAGCAACTGAAAAGAAGGAAAGGAAAGCTACAAGCATCTCGCAGATGCACCGATCAACCAAGAAATCAACGACGATTAGTGGGAAACCGAGACGCGACTAGCCATGTGCCTAGAAAGCTTTACAGCGACAGGAAAATATACGAATGCACAACGCAGAATTTCTCACCCCAAGCGTCCGATAAAGGATGAGCCCCGCAATGGACAAAGTTCAAAAGAGCCAAAGGTGGGTTCCAACGGCACAGCAATAGATAGGACAGCCGATGAAGACTCACAAACGCAAAGGTGATTTCCAGTAGCAAGGTCAGGAGCAACAAAACGGCCAGTATCTCCAGAATTTCTCCACTTGGGCAGGAAGCCGGTAAGGAAGCATTCTTTCTGTCAAAGCCCACAAGCGGAAAATCCCAACGCACACGGAAGCAGAGCAGATACCGCACCAAAAATTAAGAATTCAGCATTACCGAACCTATCATTGCTGGAGTGAGTTTGTGCAGGAGTACCACCGAAGCAAAATCTAAGTGAAATTTATTTTCTTTAAGTATTCAGTTTTTGGTTTATATCTTAAGTACAATAGTTACTGCTTATTTTGCGTTTTTGCTCCAAACGACAAACGTTGACACTTTTTATGTAACAAGAAGCTTTTAATTTAATTATGCAATTATTTGAAAGATTTTATGTTTTAATACACGAATGGTGTTGTGACTTTAGTCTAACAGACTGTTTTCAGAAAATTTTCGAATATTTATAGAATAAATTTAAGCAACTTCTGAATCTTGTGATGTAAAGTGCAAACTGATTATAATCTGTTGAAAATGAATGAATTGTAAATGCTTCACGATGTACGACTGTTAAGTGTTTTAGAAATAGTTTTGAAATTAAGGTATTCGTTGAGGTAATTCGTTGAGGTTTTGAAATTAAGGTATTCGTCTGGTGTGTCTAAGTAGGATTTTGGACAGGAAAAATTGAATACTTGTACAATGGCCCAAGATCTTACGTTACTGTACATTTGGTGGAGAGTAAAGGTGAGAAATAAAAGTATCGAGAAAATGCTAAGTGTATGGAAGATTATGATAAAGGTGAACTGACAAGTAAAATTTTGAAATGTTTAAGCTTTGTTTGCTAAAATATAATTCCTTCCAGTTGCCTGAGAGAAGATTGAAATGTTGATGTCATAAATTGCTATTGAATCCTCTGTAAAATTTAAATGTAGTTTTAAATTTTAGATTTTCGCTTAAATAGTTGGCTGTTGTTTAGACTTCGAATTTAAAATCTTAGGAAGCTGGTTTTTCTTTGGCTCTGATAAGGTTATAATTCTTGGGCTTTGCATTATTGCTACCGACATTTAAATTGTTACGCCGGTGAGGATTTTAAATAGCCGTTAATACATATGGAAGGTAATTATTTATGAAAGTTAAATGCCATGTACATATCGCGCAATGATTTGGTCTCAATTGGAAAAAAAAGTTTTACATGTATTAAGAAACTTTAACGAATTTATTATCGTCATTAACTCGAATTTGACTTGTAATTTTCTAGGGATTGGCACATTTACATTGATATTGCAACATTTTACGTTTTTGTGTGGTTTTTATAGGGTGGTGTTTAGATGCTTTTGAAGGATCTTTATTGCCCCAAAATATATTTGAGCATAAATGTTTACTTTACTCCTTACAGAATGGTTTGAAAAATGTTGTCATTATTAGGGTTACTGGTATATTTCATACTGAAATATATTAAGCTCACAGTAAAATTTCTCCTATACCAAAAATTCACCTTCACCCAAGAAAGGAACATAAGAGTGAGGCCATGGAATATTTTTCATTTGCACTAACTGTTAAATAACCTTGAAACGTGCATTAATACTCAGAGATACAAAATAATGTATTTACTTGTTTATTCAAAATTCTTTCACCTAAGGTATTTTTTATCTTTAACACATATGCTTAGGGGTTAACAGATTGGAACAACGAAATAAAATTTTTAATAGTTGTTTTATGTTTAAAGAACATTTGTTTTTAAATTATCGAAAAGGCAATCAATTTTGAATAGAAAATAAGCACCACAGAATTTAAATAACAGACGTTCACTTAATAATTGCTTATATTCATTAGTTATGTTTTCTTAAAATTGAATAATAGTTGTGAGGGAAAGTTCATTCTTCCTATTTTCGTTTCGGACGAGATGTAAAAGTTTCAAGACTTTCAACTCCAAATCAAACTTTTCTTTGCGCAAATAAGCCTCTAGCATTAAACCGAAATTTCGATATCTGGGCTCATCTCCATTGCGTTTCTGTCTTTCTGGGTAAACATTTGATTTCGCGCAAAATGGAATCTAAAAACTTAAAATGATGTTATGAAGAGACTATTCCATAGTTTTCGTGAAAATGTGCAGATAATTTGAGATCAACAATATAGAAATGGCACTGTATATATATATATCAAGGTCCATAACAATGGTTGGTTAATTAAATTCGTTAGGAGAATCTAGATGATTCTAAGGATGCTTATGGAAAAATACAGTCGAAGCCTCTCTGTCTTATAACGAATCCCCAGTTATAACAGGCGTACCTTTTAGTTCTGTCCGCTTTCCTATACATTTAATGTTATTTGATACTGTTATAACGAGTATGAAAATCGGACGTATTTTGTATTTTTCATATTTTTCTTCGAATTTCTATAAGTTCGAATGAAAAGATTACTAACCGTTAAAATTTTCCCCGTTTAGGATACCAGGATTCACCTCCCATCTCTAAAGAAAAACACTTTTATATTGTTTTCTTTTGTCTTCATATCCGTTCTGAACAAAGGATATGACAGGTAATTGGGTCACCCATCTCTAGGAGAACGAGGATATAATAAGCATATCTTAGGGAATCGAATAGTGTCCATTGAACTGAAACCGTGAATGAGTTTTTTGATTTCATTCAAATTTTTCGACACAGTTGCCAGACAATTCGGTTCAATTGCTAGCTTCAAGACTGATGCTATTATAGACATTTTGAAAATTTCTTTATTCAGAGAAAGAGCAATGACGTAGCTAGAAATTTTGCCGCTCCAAGTTGTAACTTAATTTGCCGTCCCTCTTAATACACAAACAAATAACTTTTAAGAAAAATGTCAAAATGACATGCAAGGAAATAAATTTAAACTATGTGCGTATTTTTGAAGAAAATTTTAATTCCAACATTTCAAAATTATAGCACTCTTTTTCTTTTTTTATTTGCAAAACTATCGACGACATCCTAGAGATCTCTTTGATTGCTCCAGCGACTGTAATGTGGAGAGTATAGAAAAATTTTTAAAGCAAAATAGACATTTATTTCTTACACTATTTTTATTTTGAAAACTTTTCTCACGACTAATAGCAGTTACAGCATTTGTGAGGAAAGTTGGCTGTAGTATTATAATATTTGGAATTTTGTTCTGGAGATAGTATTTGAGAGCTGATTACAAAAATTTTAAAGGCTTGCTTTTCGACGATCTCTAGCAGTAACAGAAACAAAATTCTGAAATTCTTCTCACTTATAACGGAACTCTTCCTAATGAATTTCACTGTAGTCATAATTTTTTATATTCGTAATTTGTATTCAAAAGATTCATTAGAATGCAAGAGGTATAACAAAAGAATATATCTTTTGAAATATCTTGTAGATTTTTTTGAATACTCTAACTAAAGTAAAATCTATTTTTTCTCAAACTGATTTCGTATGGCAGTTCAGTATCTCTTTATTATTTACGTGCCTAGCTGATCCATGGGACCAACTCCTACGCCAATGATAAAGTTGTAAATATTATGAGCTTGGGAATTTACAGTTTATTCTTCTTTTAAGGGAATGAAGGGTTTTGATGGTTATCGGTCTGCTTTGTTTGAGCGTAAATGCACTCCAAATTCTATCCCCCGAAAACAAGATTTTAAATTTTAAATTTTTTCAAGACATAAGGTATTTTTATATAGGCTATAAAATCTCAAATTTTTAGGGTGCATAAACTAACGAGCTTTCAAAGGACTAAGGACTGTGTGAGGAATTATCCCCCAATCTTGACAACAACAAACAAAGTCAGAAGAAGGGTCTAAAGAGCTCTTTATTCAATAACATATAGCTGAACAGACGGCCTCACTTGGGCTTACCTAAAGCCAACACTTCTGGTTAACTCAAGCAGGTAATGTTAAACTAAAAGTGAAATGTAATTTAACTAGCCTAAAGGCTCACAGGATAACTTAAACGCGCAGAAGGTTCTGACTCGTAGGAACTGGCTGAAACAAGCCTAACAGCTACAAGTATTCAACGTCACAGAAACAAATCGCTTGTAAGTCAAATTAATAACGTGGCTTCATAGTATCATTCATTCTAACAACGTGGCAGCAGGCATAACACGGACTAAATCACCTTCCGAAACCTTCCCTTAAACAACACTTCTTTCTACCTTAATTTGTATAAACGAACGTTTTCTGATTAGCATTCTGGCAGGAAAGCATGGGTGAAGAATCAGAATGGCAGGAAAGTTGCTAAAAATTAACTGTTAGTCAAAATAAGTAAATAAAGAAATACTCACAAGGTTATCGAACCTTTGTATTGCCACTATATATATCATGGAAGAAAACGATAGCAATGTTCCTGGATATTGGGAAGATGAGTACGTAATGGAGTTATTTTCCTTTCTCATATTTTCTAGAAGAACAAAATTCTCACATATTATTTGATGAAAATTCTTTGGACTCAGTTTTTGCGTCAAAAACTAATCCGCAGGGTAACCCGTAAGAGCAAATCTTCTGTATAGAAAGAAGGTGAACATTATTCGAGAAACGTAAGGGAACTTCGTAATTCAAAATCAGTGAAATGATCAACTTAAAAATTTCTTGCGAAATATGTACTTTAATACCTTATAAGGTATTTCTCCCGCCTTCTTAGCATGCCTTCGTGGCGTATAGGTCAGCACGCTCGGCGCGTATTCGAAAGGTCCTGCTTCTAGTCCCGGCGAGGGCGTTGCTCATTTTCCCCTCTCCTGCTTTCAAAAAATACCTAATGTCTGTACAGTGGCCCGAACAAAAACGTGGTGGATGATTATTCTCCATAACCATTATTTGGCGATTGGGTCCCCTAATCCACAGTTCTCCTTTAAAAGGGGAAGTGTATAAGGTATTGTATTGTACTGTATTAACAAACGCAGCCCCCAGCTCCCCTAGCCGGCATAAACTGGCCATATGACTAAAAGGAGGGCCGGACAATCCAACCAAAATGAGGAAGCCAGCAGCCCGGATATAGCACCTCTAAAAAAATCAACAAAATTAAACTAGCTCCAGAGAGACGAGCCTAAAATATTAAAGTATAATAGAGTTGTTAAAATTAAATAAAACTTGTCACAGATCTCAAACACGTACATATCCCATTCTAAATAATAAAAAAAATTGATCTAATTCTCAATTCCAATAGTCTTCTTATTCATATTGATAATGTTCATTATTTCCTTAGCATATCTTCTTGCCTTTCCATTTTTCTTATTAAAATCTCGTGTATTGAATGATTCCTACTTTGCCCTGACACTCTATGTTAATACACAGTCCTCGACAAAGTAAGCTGCATCTCCGTAAGAAATATATATTTTGCATAAGCAGTTCTCCTGGAGGTGGAATCTGTTTAGATAGGCGAGAAACCTACCATGACTGGTCATTATTTGGTTAAGGTCCATATCATTCATAATGGTAATTTTTTTCTTGATACGTATATGTCTTAAATAATTAATATTTTTCTCATATGTCTCCCACTTATCCTTCCATTGTTTCAACAAATAATCTTTCATAACGTAATAGTCTTTTCCTTTGAATATCACGACAAATAGCTCCAACCCCCAGAACAGCCTCTTTTGCAAGCGTATCGGTCCTCTCACTACCACACACTCCAGAGTGCGCTTTAACACAGTACTGGTATAATCTTTATTCTCTTCTAAGTTTTCTATATAAGTATTTGGTTTCATTCATAAGCTCATTGTTATGAGTCGGGCTGGAGAGTGCCAGCAAGGCAGACAAAGTTTCTGAATGTATATTAATTGAATATGATTCTCGCAAATGTGAGGCAACTCATTGGAAGGCTTCTTTTATAGAATAAATGTCTGCCTGGTATGCAGAATTAATAGTTTTCATATTCACTTTTTCAGAATCAGTCTCTAGATCATAAAAAGGTCCCACAAAGACATCGCCGACACCTTCCTCATATTCCGACCCAGCAGTATAAATTTCAATTTCTGCATCCATTCGAATATTTCTATAAAATGGAATTCCGAATACATTTCGAGGATGAATACCATTATTTTGTATTTGTTCAAAAGCGCTGCTATGAAGATCTGTATTTCCATATGTAATATAAGAGATTAGTTCATGTCTAAATAGAAATTTATCATAATAAACCTTGTGACTTAGTGACAGAGCCGGTACACCAGCCAAAACGCAGATCACCTCAGTGGAGACTGTACGGAAACATCTGGTAATAGCAGGTAAACAGGCCCTCTGCAAAGAATCAAGTTTTGATCTAAGCCTGACCAGCTCCCCTGCCCGACAACCCCAAGTTCCTATTCCATAAAGAATTTTTAGCAAAATAACATTTTCATATATAATTTTAAGGGTGAAACACTTAAATGCGATAGTATCTGAAGTAAAATTCCTTTTGTAGAAATTTAATATTTTTTCGATATTTTTTGTACATATTTGTGTTATAAAATTCCATTTCTCATGGATGAAAATGCCTATTTTAAATTATCAACAAATCTAATGCTTTTTTGATTGAATTTCAATCTGGGGTGTCGTACCTTTTGCACCCCGAGGAAAAATAGACTGTTAGTTTTCTACATTAAAAGAAAGCTCTTCTTCCGAACTCCATTTTTGAAAGGCAGATTCGAGTTCATGAAAAGATTTTTCTATTTTCTCAAGGGAATCACTCATAATAACTGCCAGAATATCTCCATAATAAAAAATTTCTATGTTCACAATATTGATATGCTACAATTTGTTAACTATAAGGCTCTATAACCGGGGAGCACTACAGGAACCTTGGGGACATCCACGATTAATTTTATATTTCAAACTTATTTCTTCAGAGTTACCATTAAAGATAATAATTCTATTCTACAAATAATTTTTAATAATATCAAACAATTGTTTGTTAATACTAATTTCTTTTAGGATGGAGAGTAAAGAGAAACAGAGTATGGAATCGAAAGCACCCCGGACATCGAACGAGACCAGGGCTACATGTCGTTTATCCTTTTTACCCCTGACCAGCTGGATAACCTTACGCAACGCCAACTCTGCTCATTTATTTTTCTGGAAGCCATATTGATTCTCGCAAATAAAATTTTCATTTGCTAAAATAAAGTTTATCTGGTTAGTCAAAAGTTTTTTAAAGATTTTTGCATGAGTACTTAATAAACAAATTGGCCTTTACCCCTCCAGAATGCGCAGGAATCAAAATTGATTTACCCATTTCCCAGCGATCAGGCAAAACTCTTAGTTGTAAACATTCATTAAATAACAATATATAAAGAGGTGCATATTCTTTAAACAAGTTCTTAACCAGCGCAGTCCCGGTCCCATCCATTCCGGGGGCCGTATGGGTCCAAGATTAATAATGATGTTAAAAATTTCTTCGTAAGTAAAAGCTCCTCCATTTTTTCATCTTCCTCCGCATCGATTTTTCAAAATCGCAGTCATGATAGCAATTATCTAATTTGAGGGTGTTTTAATTAAGTGATTGTACTAGTCCTCTATAGAAGTGACCTCAATACAATCGTCTTTTCTTAGAATTACATAAATATATGAGGTATAAATATACTTATGTAATTCTTATATGTATACTTACGTATACTTATGTATGGAGTATATAAAGTATTTCTCCCGCCTTCTTAGCATGCCTTCATGGTGTAGTGGTCAGCACGCTCGGCGCGTATTCGAAAGGTCCGTGGTTCGAGTCCCGTCGAGGGAGTTGCTCAGTTTCGTCTCTCCTGCTTTCAAAAAATACCTAATCTATGTCTCTACAACTCTTACTTCTTTGAGAAGAAATATTGAAACGATCTGACGATAATAATTTGTATAAAAATGTTTTTAAAAATTTTGAAAGCCCATTCAATGCCAGACCCAATTCAGGATTTATTTTCTTTTACTTCTCAGTTGTGTGAGTTGTTTGTCAAAATCCAACGTAGAAGAAGAGGAACTTAATTATATGTGAACTCAACTAGTAGCAAACACTATATATATGTATCAACTGACTCATTTGTAACATTAAGTAAAGTTCCAAAAAAAAATCTTTTACTTGTGAACTTTCAAGTTTTCTTGCCGCCCCCCTTTGTCTTTTTTTTGTTACTACGATTTTTGTGTCTATTGTCAGTTAATTTTGTTATTCCTCTTTAGATTGGTTAAAGAAGCAGAAAGTGCTGGCGTAATGAAAGTTATAAAGTCCCTGACTGCAGCATTATTGAAAATCGAGCATTAATTCTCGCATTAAACTTTTTAAATAGTTAAAAATACTCCGAAATGAATTAAAAGTGCAATTGATATACGAGACAAGTGGTTAAAAGAAGAGAAGTCACGTTTGCTGTTGGGCAGTTTTGAGAAAAAAAAAGTTTTTATGTCTTAAAATTTCAAATTTTCTTTTTGAAAAAACGAATAAAACAGAAAATTAATGCTAATAAGAAAGATTATAAACATTTTAGAATATGTATTATAATTAATTCGTAACATTAAAATTGTTTTAAAAATGTGTAAAAAAAGGCAAAGAAAAATTTACTACATTTTATGATTTTTATTGCAGTATTTCAGATCAGATAAAATATATATATATAACCTATAAAACCTATTACTGTTCACACTGCTATTACTGTATTACTAACATATATATATATATAAATATGTCGAAGTTCCGTAATAAACATATTTAAGATATCGGAAGTGATTTGAAGACATTTAAAGAGTTTACATCCTTTAAACAGAGTTTTTTCTGTTTGCAATTTTCAGATAAATTCTTTACTTAAAGTCTTCTTAAAAGTTCCTCAGATACAGACCAAATTATTTAATGTTCCTACTGCATGTTTATTATTGTATATTTAATAGAAACTGGGATGGGTTTCACAAATTATTTAAAAGCAAAATTATTGAACGTGAAATTGTAACTGAAATTACATTGTAACATCACCGGCTTTTTATTTTTCCTCACAAACTACTTTATTAATTATATAATCGATCCTTACAGTTATATGAATGTTATAATCAATAAAATAAATAGTCTGAAGTGTACACTACATGACTCCCTTGTACGGAATATAAAATTAGATGCATTTTACATTTTCTTTAAACTTATTTAATTGAATTAAATATACTTCGTCGATAGCGCATTAACCACAATAAAATAAACGCACTCTTTAAAATTCACTATATTTGTTTACCATAGCGTCACTCTGGCGCTATGTTCACTTAACAACGTTACATATCATTCATTTTATAGCTCAGAATGCACAAAAATTATGTATATCATCTGAAGAATTAAATAATCGTTGCTACGTGTTGTATTCAAATACTATAATAAATCTAAAGCGATGTGTAAAAGAAATTGAACAAACAAACAAACAACAAAAAAAGAAGCATTTGTCCACAGACGAATCAGTATTTCTCATTCAATTAATTCAGTTCTCACTTCTCGACAAGACAAAAATACATGAAAATTCAAAATATTTATATTAAAAATTAAGAACTAAATCTTACACACTTATGCCTAGAATAAATTCCAGAATCGATGAAGCATGATTTAATTCGCAATAATAAAAGAAGGCGTTATTGTTGTTGTTGCGAACCTTAGTTTCTCTAGATTGGCAAAAAATCCAAAAAATCCAATCTTCTGCTAAGTGTCAAATGCAAACATATATAGCTGCTGTCACCAAAACATAAGCTTAGCCGCACTGAAACAACTTTTAAATTGTTGATAATTCTACATATATAGCATGCTGGTTAACTAAAGGCTTAAAAACCTTAATCGGAAGATAAGAAAAACATAATTCAATAATTTTTAAAGCAAAAAATGCACAATTTACAAACATATAAAAATAAAGAAACTCAGCTCACTGAGCCGAGTAACAGAGTGTATATATGTATATATATACATACGTATACATACGTATACGTATACGTACAGAAGTATATATATATACGTATACATACGTATACGTATATATATATACTTCTGGTGCGGCTGATTGCCACAAAAATGTGAGACGCACATCTAGATGTTATAGCAATATACAAAATTTCAATGTTCTGAGTCTACTCGTTTTTGAGTTATGCCAGATACATACATACATACGTACTTACGTACGCACAGACACCACGAAAAGATCTCTTCAGAATCCATTTTAAATCAGTTTTATAATTTTTTTGGGGAAAAAGAGTCCTTTATTCTGTCCTTACGTACGGATGTCATGCAAAAACATCGTTAAATTGCATTCGATAGCTGTCAAAATGGACATTTTCATTGAAATATGATGCCCGAAATTTTTCGCGATTACAATACTTCCTTTTTACTTTGTACAAGGAAGTAAAAAGGGATTGAAAACATTGAAAATTGTAGACGAAGAAAGATATTTTATTCGTTAAAATTTTCTTGAAAACTGAAATTACCGCAAAATGTTTTTCTTCAGCTTAAAATCATTTAATTACATTCATAAAAAAATAGAAGAAAGTTCTTAAATAAAACAAATCATTGAAAAGGTACCGAATGCCCATAAAACTTCTGATCTCGAGAAAAATTAGATGCGAGAAAAACATAGAGAAAGATGGATCATAAAGATATTCAAGAAACACTGATGAAATGGTGTGCCTTTCAAAGAAGTTGTAATCTACCAACATCTGGGCAAATGACAACGCTTTCGCATTATACTTAGGAGAGACTGGAAAGCAACGAACAAATTTAATAACTGCGCTTTATAATATACAGAGTGTTTACACATATTTAAGGGCCTTTTAATTAATGTTTAAAATGTTAAGAATGCTTTTTAAATATTCGATCTGATAGCCTGGACTATAAGCCTACGTCGTTATTTCTGCGACAGAAGGGCTTTTGGTAAAATTTCCGTTCCACTACTTTCCAGAGTCCATCTATCGTGGTGGGTTGACGCTTAAAAGAGATCTTTTCGAGAGACGAAAGCCGCAATAGTCCACAGGGAAAACGTCAAAGGACTTTGCAGGAATATCTCGAAAAGATATACATGCAACACCTGTCTGAATCTTCATTTTATCAAGGAATGCAGTTTAGCTTTACGAAGTATCACTTGTTGCTTAGTCTTGATAAAGTTTCACTCTTTGAAAGTCGCTGGGATAAAATACAGAATTCCTTTTGTAAGTATCGGATGTAAAGCTTTCTATTTATAGTATTGTTACAGATTTTGTATTTAGTTAGCTGTTTTCAGTGGAATTATAATTAAAATTGTTTTATATCCCCGTGCAATGCAGCACGAGATATATTTTAAGAGAAAGCTACGCCGGAAAATTAAAAAAAAAAACAGCAGCACGCGCATTTAACTTTTACTAAACAGATTTCTCGTAATTCATATTTAAATTGAATAAATTAAATTGACTACTGTGTTAGCTGTATCCGTAATTCTACACTTTTGCTTTTCAGAAATCTCGAGATGCAGAAATTACCAGAACTTTCTTGCGACCGATTAAAAAGTTTTAAAAAGACGGAGAGGAACATTTCATCTCAGTTGTTGTTTACTTAGCAGCTGTAATTTTGTTGACTGAATTAACTTTCTCTGCACTTTGGATTGCGCTCTATTTAACTTTTTAGTAGTTTAAAATATAGCTGATGATTATATTTTGTGATATTGTGATATTGTACGAATATCTTTGAGGAAAAAATCCAGTGTTTTGTTATATTTCTTGTGATAAGAATAAATTTTATTAACTTCTTATTGGACTTGTGCATTCAATCTATTAAGAAACCGTACTCACGCAACAATATCTTGAATTGATTTTAACAGTTTTTACCAGTTTTCTTATTTTTAATTTTCCATTATATAAGACTCCTGCGACAATCATAAACCTCTTACTGAAACTTTCTTTGCACTGACGGAACCTGGTATGTACATTTTTTTCTTTTCGTTTAGGATAATAAATAAACTTTTTTGTTGAAATCATTTAGATAAATCCACGCTTTATAAATGGTCAGAATATATTTCCATTTATCTAAATACACTCACGTCCATAAATTAACGGTAATTCAGAATCGTACAGAAATCGAACTATAAAACAAAATGTCGCTTGTAGAATTATCACACACATCTTCAAGAATAATACGCAAATTACAGGAAGCCATCAGATGACGCCGATAATACATCACAATGGCGACAGCGTAAGAGAAGGGTATATAAGGAATGGTGGCAGAGAAGTAAATTGTTCACAAGCGTTCTGTAAGCCGCTCAATGCCCCAACTGAATAGTTATATCCCAGAGGACGCACATGGATGATGTTTTTACGTGATAGACTTATCGGCTGTCTGGAATATGGGAGTACTCAGATGGAAGTATTCGAGAAAGAAGGAGTAGCCCACAGTATCATTTCTAGGCTTTGGCAACAATTCCAAAATGATGGATATGTCAGCAGATGTTACAGTACAGGCTGCCTCCGAGTTACAACTCCGAACGACGACCGGTATTTGGCAGTAGCTGCCAAAAAAGCAGACGGAGCACAGCATCAGACCTGTCTGGTCAGTTATATTTAGCCACATGTACGACAATTTCAAGGCAAACCGTGTACAGCGTTTGTGACAGATTGGTCTATACGCTCGCAGGTCTGCCAGATCTGTTCCGCTCACGGCAACTCATTATCGTTAGCGGTTAGCCTGGAGTAGAGAACATGCAATGTGGACATCGTCACAGTGGGCTTGCGTGATGTTTTCCGAGGAGTCCAGGTTTAGCTTGCAGTCTGATTTACGTCAGACTTTCATATGGAGAACTCCAGGTACCCGCTACCACCAAGACAACGTCATTGAACGACACCGTTTCGGTGGTGCAGAATTGCTCTTTTGGAATGGATTTATATTGGGCTCCAGAACAGATTTGTAGGTTCAGATCGGAAGCATAACAGGACAAATTTATCGGGACATCATTCTGAAACAACATATACGTTTGTTTAGGGGTGCCATGGACGCATAATTGTTTATGGAGGACAACGTCCGTACTTATCGTGCAAACACTGTAAAGAAATGCCTTCAATCTGAGGATATTACCCGTATGGAATAGTCAGCATTCTTACCTGACTTGAATTCAATACAGGATGTGTGAAACATGCTTGGCTGACGAATTTCAATCAGTAGAGCAAATGCTACATGTGTACCGCGATTTCAAAGAGCACTGCTTACTGAGTGAAGTAATCTTCCCCAAGCTCAGCTCATTAATTTGATACTCAGCATGTCTAGGTGTTGTACGGACTGCATTTCATCATCTGCCAGAAATACAATGTATTAACATCATACCAACCATGTAATGTTAAGTTTTTGCAAGGGAGATATTGTTTGTGCAGTTGCTCCCAGGAGCAAAAATTGTAGTTTTTATCAACGGTATTATACATACATAATCTTTTTTAATGAATGGACGTATGAATAAGTCACGTTTGTTTCTGAGCCTTTATTTGCCGGAGCTGGCATTATCCGTAATTTATGGACATGAGCGTAGTTTTCATACAGGGTTATATAAATTGTTCTGTGTTGAGCAACGTGTTTGGGCAAGAGTTGATGAGCGAGCGTTATGTTTTTACTTTTAAAGTTGTAAATCTTGCTTTATTATTTTATTTAGTATTACCACAGATGTATTTAAAGATTTCGGAGTCCGGGGAGTTTCTTTCTTGTCAGCAATGATTTAACTTGATAATTATTAGAAGCAGTAAATACGTTTCCCGGGTATTCGTTTATAGTATTCTTTTCAGGTAGAAGTGAAGACTGATTTTTTTTCCTTTTTCAATTAGTAATTTTGCAGTTCAAAATTTTAATTTGCATTTCACAACATTTTTGAATTATGGAACAAGAAGATTTTTGTTCAGAAAGCGCAAAAAAACATATCCTTCTATCCACAGTTAGTTTACATCTGACATTTTGAAAGAAGAATCAATTTAAAAGTAGCAGACAATATTTATCATCTCATGTTGCCAGTTATTTTTATGCGAAAATTTGCTTTGTTTTTAATTCTTTATCGATATTGTTCTAAAAGTGTGTAAACACACTCTGTAGCTCCATTATAGATGGTGCATTATTCTCGTTATAAATAACATATTTCACACAAATGCATAAATGAAATGTTTTTGCGAGCCCCACAGTTTGAGAACACTCTTTACATTTAATTTAACAATAGGGAAATTGCGGGATTGGAGAAAACAATTAAACGAGACTATTTCTTTAACAGCTGGGGTCAGAGCGTGGCATTGACCTTCTTGATTATTTATGAAAGTGGCAGGAATGTTATGGGGTTTTACTTATCTAAATCCAATGCTTTATCTTAGAACCCCACGAACACTAACCATTTTGCGGAGAGAAAACCAGATTTAACATGAGTATTTTGTATAATGCTACTTTCTCATCCTTCCACGAGCTTATTCCAGCCACAGAATTAAAAATCATCCATGTGCTTCCAGTAAACACCGCTTGATGGGGTCGAGGTTAATGTTATTCGATATTGTTATCGAATTGCCGAAATCTCATCCGTTTATGTTCGAAAACATGGAAAATATTTCGATTCTTTTATAATGTGGCTAATGTAATCGAAGCATTACAGAAAACTTTTTAATGTTAAATAAAGTCACCAAATAAGTTCAGAATTGATCTATTTACATAAAGAAGAGTGTCCGTGTGTTTGTCTTTCACGCAAATCTCTGGATTTTAATGAAACGTGACACATTTGACCTTAAAATAAAAAGAAGGTCATTGCCTGCATAAGATTTCATAAAACCCAACAGTGTCAATACCTTTTATATGTATTGTGATTCCTGTAATTTATATTAGTGTAATCATTAATTCAACGAACTTTTAATCAACAAACTTAGCGGTTTAAAAGAAAGGTACGTGAAATGCAATTATTAACAGATAAGCTTTATTATTTAACCATGTTTTCTCTCGACTAGTTTAGGAAACATTTCCTGAATTTAGTACTTCGATAAAAAGTACAAAAAATTGTGTAAAACGACCGAAAAATAGCAGTTTAACACATAACAACTGACGTTAGAAAGAAATCTTAATAATTATTTTGGAAATTGAGCTACTTTCCTAAGAGAAACCTGTTTGCAAAAGGAAGAAACGTTATGGTATAAGTTCAATCAATTATGCAATTATTGAATATTCTACAGAAATATTAACTTCTTCTAATAAATTAAGAAAGAACGTATTCTGTTTAAATAAAAAAGTATGATGTAGACACCACATGATTTTCTTTGTATGGCCTATTATATTATACACTTTTTTTGCCGCTCTTCATTTAAAATTATTTTCACGAATTTCATTAAACATCTATCTCTCATTTAATTAAGTCAACTCTCACATCGCGACAAGCCAAGAATTCATAAAAATTCAAAGTGTTTTCATTAAAAATTACAGATTATAGGAAAATACAGTTAAAAACAATTTTTACAATTAAAATTAGACTTTATACGCAAAACCAAGCAATTCGGCAAGAGGGCAGGAAGGCAGATTTTTCGATGCATAAAAAGGAAAGTTTACGTTTGGTCCCACTCCGCAGCAAGATATTCAAGTTCGTACAGAAATTCACTCAATTCCTTATGCTACTAAGAGTTGCAAATGTAAACAAATGGCAGCGACATTAGGCTTAGTACTACTTAACTTTTAAGTCGTTAATAATTCTAGAGATATTATATGCAGATTAATAAAAGGCCTAAAAATCTTAACCGGAGCATAAGAACAATATAATTCAATCACTTTTAAAGCAAAAAATGATGTACACAGTGTGTAAGAATAAAAAACTGAGCTTACTGAGCCGGGTAACAGAGTAGGTGTAAAAGTATATATATATAAAAAGTTTCAACTTCGCTTACAAAAAGCTTAACTTGACTTGTTTACTATTTTAAAAGTTTTTTACCTTTAATCTTTACCCTAGACCTTTCTCCTCAGATAAGATAATCAGTATTTCTATTACTTTTGAACTACAACTTTATATGCATTTGTTGTGGCCGATTATAACCAAAACGGGAGGCGCGCATTTACATATTATAGCAGTCCATTGTACAAAATTTCAACTCTCTGAGGCTACTCGTTTTTAAGTTGTGCCAGATATATACGTACGTACGTACAGATGTCACGAAAAAAAATCTTTTCTGAATCCATTTTGCAATCCTTTCCGGAGAAAAAAGCCCTTTATTCTGCCCATACGTACCGATGTAGGCACAAACATCGCTCAAATAGATTCAAGACATGTCAAAATGGGTATTTTCGTTGAAATATGATATCCGAAATATTTTGCATTTACAATAGTTAGATTACTTCGCACAAGGAAGCAAAAATAAATAGTATTACTTCCACAAAGACGAATGCAGGTAACTACTATTATTGATTATTATCTTATATATTAATTCATTATAACTTTGAATGACTGATGAAAATTGAAAACAAAAATCTGAAACAACGTTTAATATAAATGCTGTTCAATATAAAATTTTACCTCAAGGAACTATGGATCATGGAAAATGAACTTCAGTGTTTTGTTATTGTAATTGCTCTGGGAATTTAACAAAGGTTCAGAAAAGCTCATATGAACTATTCTTTGAAAATTATTTTGAAGAAAAAAGAAAAAAAGTGCACTTTTTTTAATTTCTAAAGAAAAATATTAATTCTAAAGTTAAATTATGGAAAAAAATTTAATATGAAATTTGTGACCAAAATTTCAATATTAGTTATTTTACATAATGGTAAGCTTTATATTAAAATATTTCATTTCATAGTAAGAATGAGGAAAACAGTTCCTTAAAAATGCTTATAAGGCCACTTATTCCTTACATAACCAACAGGAAGTTTCTTCACCTAATGTTAAACAACTGGGAAAACTAAGTTTGGAATTTTTTGATTTTATTATGAATTCCTTGGATCTCGACTAATCCTCTTTTGCTTGTAGAATATTTCTAACATTAAGATATACTGCGGAAAAGAAGTTTTATTTAAAATTAACTCAAAGATAAATTTTCGTAGTTGTAGAATAAAGCTCAAATGATTGATTTGATTTATAATTTGATTTATTTTAAGGCTTTAAAGGATAACTTAAATTTTTGGTGAAAAGAAGCTTATTATCATAAAAATAGGTCTAAGACAGAAAAAAAAGAAAGCTTGAAAATATGAAAGTACTTAGATTTTAACATCATACCAGAGGATTTGTGAAGGTTTGGAAGAAAAAATTAAAAGTAGCAGACGATATTTCTTATTTCAAATATTATTCATTCTTATTTTATTTAATAAATAATAATTAATCTAATATTATTTATTCTTATTCTTATTTTCTTCTGCCAGAAATTTTTGTTTCAAAGCATTTGCCATTTTTTCCAAGTCTTTATCGAAATCGTTCTAAACATTTGTAAGCACCTTCTCTAAATCAATGAGGAAAGAGCTCTGAACTACTTGGAATTCAGCAAATTCTACCCACGCGCAGAAATTCCCCAAAGAACATTAAAAAAATCATGAGAGAGAGAGGTTTTTTTTGAGCTAGAGAAGTTTTTTTAACATAAAGTTCTTCTTTTTTCTGTGATCTATCACAAATAAGATGAATAATAAACTTGAGCCATTCGTCGTTATATGGCAACACAGTATTCAAAGGTCTTGGCTTCCGAATTTCTGCTCGAAGCAGAAATTTTTACCTTTTTCTATCTGCCGCGAAAAAGGTTCAGAATCTGCTACCGAAAAATTTGTTATTTTATGCTTGTGAATGTTTTAGTCCTGAACTAAATCTTATATATACTTACGCTGTTTCTGAAAGCAAGAAGGCTGTTGTTAAATCTAACATCATAAACATCAGAAATTTTCCCGTTTTGTATAGTACATCTGAAGAAGGAAGGAAAACATTATTTATTAAAAAAAAACAAAATATAAATACTAATGTTTAAAAAAGTAGTAACAATTTTTAAAAATCTGATTTGGACTCTGCATGATTTCCATGTCCGGCGTATTAAATTCTGCACATTTTTTGTTGCACTTCATTTAAATTTATTTTCTCGATTATTTATCATTTTGACGACATTCACGGATCCATGCCAAAAATGACATCAAGAGCTGAAAATTTTGAAATTAAATATTTCGGTCAATTTGTTTCAGTCAAACATTTTGTAGTTTTAATTTTTCATAAAGAGTATAAAACATTTACAAATATAAGTACACAAACCAGAAAACACCACATTCAAAGTTAGAGTTTCGTTATTTGTCCAAAAATAGTTTTTTTTTTAGTTTGAAATTGCCAAAACCTGAATATTTTCATAATTTAAGAGGCTTCTGTGTCGTCTGCGACTAACAATTGCGAAAATAAATGCCGGGTAAGGTATTTTAAGCCGGGCAGGGGGATGGGTGTATATATATATATATAATTGATACTGCCGATTTCAATAAAAAGGAAGGTGCAGATGTCATAGCCGTTTCATATACAAAATTTAATGTTCTACCTTTAATAGTTTTTGAGTTATGCGAGATAGATACGTACGCACAGGTGTCACGAAACAATTCATATTGAATCTATTTTAGAATCCGTTTTGGAATATCGAGTACTTTTACTGTCCGCACCTACAGACCTCATGCAAAAAATAATCACAATTGTTTCGGAAATGGTCAAAATGGATATTGTCTTTGAAATCCGAAAACCGAAATGTTTCGCTGTTACATTACTTCTTCTACTTATACAATAAAGTAAAAATATTAAGTAAAAATGAAAAAAAGTATTAAGTGAAAATGAAGCTTTTAAAAGTAATTTGAAATTTTAATTTAAGAGTAAGTATTTTTTTTCAAATTATATTTGCAGTTTAATGTCAAAATAAATACAGAAAAATAAATACGATACTTCTGCGGTTTTACTATGTTGGAGAAAAAATATATGCAGCGCGTTTGAAAAATATATAGCAAAAAGTAAAGGGTTTAGAAGGGGCCAAAATAAACATTTTTTGTTAGAAAATAAGTGCCCGAAAATGACTCATTTCAGCGTCTGTGGCAAATTAAAATGATAAAGGTGAAAGAAATACAAGCCAAAGGAAATTAAAAGTGTTTAAGAAGCTTTCTTTTGTAGCAAATGCTCAGGAGTTTTAATAAACTGTCGGCGTCTGAATGTCGTACATTTTTGAGGTGGCCAGGCCTCTGTCTGAAACCTCCAGTATCACTAAACAATCTAACGGAGAGATCTTGTTCAGAATCAATGATGGTATCTTACATGTATTTTTTAAATGGCCAAATAAGAAAAAACAAATCAGATTATTATACATCCGGTGATCCCGGTGGCCAACGAATTAGTCAACCCCGCAACCTATCGAGCGGTTTAAATATGTGGCGTCCTGGTAATGCCTGACATTACTACTAAAATATGTGTGAGATCCATTATGCTGGAACAACATTCTACTTTGAGTTGCCATAAAGTACGCCTTCTAGTGGCACTTGAATTGCGAAAGCACATTTTACTACAAAAAGTGCTCTTTTTTGTCTTTTTTATCGGCCTTAAAATTTTTGCCAGATGTTTTCCAAGAACCCTGTATATAAATAAGAGTTAAAAGGTATTATATTGTTACGGGTTACTTGTTTATTTAGCTATTTATTTAGAATTGTAATTAAAATTATTTTACTTTCCCGTGCAATGCAGATGAATTTTGAAGAGAAAGCTACGTCGGAAAAGTAAAAATAAAAGAGCGCGCGCATTTAATATTTAATAAATAAACATCTCGTAATTGCTGTTGCCATCCACAAAAATCGAGAAAATATATTTCACCAGAATGTTCTCGTGAATAATTAAAAAGCTTATAAAAGCCGAATTAAAACACCTCAGATCAGCTGCTGTTGTTTTAAGCGAACTGTATGTTTACTTAGCGCTGTTATTGATTGTAGCGAATTCACGGTGAGATTGGATTAACTTTCTCTGTTTTGAATTGAGTTCTGTTTAACGTCGAGATATTGTGATATTGTACGAATACCTCTGAGGAAACATTTCAGCCGTTTGTTTTATTTCTTGTGAAAATAATAAATTTATTAACTTTTTAACGACTTGTGCATTGAATCCATAACAAACCCGTACACAAGCAAAAATGTTTGGTGTCAAGAGTGGGGTTTGAATTCCATTCACTACAGCAGTGGAAGAACAATTAAGGCAATTTATGGCAGCCTTTGCTGCATTGAAAGAAGAGATTAAAGCTGGCCAAGATTCCGTTAAAGAGGAGATGAAAGCGGTTCAAGAAAAGATGGAAGCTGACCAAGAATCAGTTAAAGAAGAGATGAAAGTTGGTCAACCATCAGTTAAAAAAGAGATGAAAGCTGTTAAAAAAAGTTACTTGTACAATAGAAAACAAATGTGAGTCTATGGAAGGGAGAATGGACGCGGTTGAAAATAAAGTTGTGCAAATTGAAGAAAAAGTTTCTTCCGTGACATAGCAAATCGAAGAGACAGTTTCTGCCGTGGAACAGCAAATAGGTTAGAGAGTTTCTTCTGTCAAAGAAGAAATCGAAGTAAGAGTTTGTGTCGTTCAACAACAAATTGATGACAGGGTTTCGTTGGTTGCCAAGGAATTGACGCTTTAAAGAAATTCGTAGCGACAGCAGGAAGCAATTCTGATGGATTGAAATTTTTACTAATGCCTGCTCGTCCCACCTTGAAGTTATTAACGTATGATGGGAAGACCTCCTGGAAAGTGTATAAAACACAAATTTCTATAGTTGCGGAGGCGTATGGATGGGATTCCTAAGCTAAGGCCTGTCATCTCGTCGCTTCACTGAGAGCAAACGAAGCGGATATCCTGAAGACACTTCCAGAAACCCAGAGACTAGACTACAAAGTTCTATTCGGCGCATTGGAGCTGCGTTTCGGGGAGAAATGTGTAAATTATTACAGTAGGCTTCAATTAAAATCCCGTCAACAGAAGCCTACGCAAACACTCCAAGAGTTCGCCACGAATGTTGAAAACCTGTCTCGCCTTTACGGAATGCCCAAGAGAAACAAGGGAAATACTGTCTCTACAATACTTCATCGACGGCATCCGAGATCCTGAAATACAGAAACAACTTCGATGGATGATGCGAAGGACTTAAAAAGTGCTCTGGTATACGCTATGAAATTCGAGGCAGCCCAGTAAGCAACTCGCAGAGACCGACACATAATCAGAGCTGCGCAAGTCCAAGAGCCAATGGATCAGTTGACGACTCGTTTAGACGATTTATCCAGACAAATCAATGCCTTGAGACGGTATATTTGTGATAAGAAACCGACCGTAAAGTGCTGGAACTGCGGTGCTTTAGGGCACATGCGAAGGATCTGCCGAACATTCCAGAGCACGGAAAATAAGACTGGCTATATAAACAGACAATTAAATCCATGAAATGGAAAAAGAGTGACAAGAAGCAAAGTGCTGGAACTGCGGTGCTGAAGGCCACGTACGAAGGAACTGCAGAACACCCCAGAGCACGGAAACTAAGACCATTTCCCAGCAACGACGCAGGAAGCAAATTAATGATCATACGTGGAGCGGAATTTGAACGATAATGAAAAACCTTCTTTTAGAGCCCTGAAGATTTCTGCATTGAATGGCAACAGTAATGGACTATCTATCAATGGATATGTCGACGGAGTTCCTTGCAATATGATCATTGACGCAGGAGCTAATGTTACCATCATTCGGAAAGATTTAGCTCAACAATTTAAAGATAAACTGATTTGGACGCCATCCTGTGTTACCATCCAGACTGCGTTCGGCGAGAAAATTGACATAGATGGCAAGTTAAACGCGAACATCATGCTTGGAAGTGCCACCTACCATCACACGGTATATGTGGCGGATATTATAGATCCTTGCATTCTTGGGCTGGACTTTTTAAGGAAATACAATTTTTCCTTGGACTTCAAAAAAAAGACTGCTTTCAGAATTAGAGGAGATATCTATCCATCATCAGAAAGGATCCTCACCTCGAAACGCCGACGCGTTGTCTGAAAGAACTGGCTCCGAAAGCTGCCGAAATCATAGGAGGGTCGAAGAGAAAACAGAGACTACCGACAATTCTCCATCCCAGATGCTCATCGTTCGTCATCTTTGTACGCCTCTTGTTTGGTGGCCTTTCGGATATTCCTTCATCGCCTGAGGAATACGTCCAAGATCTCCAGGCCCGGTTTGAAGTGATGCATAATTTTGAGCAAGAGCGAGTCAACATGGCGACAAGGAAGATGAAGACCCGATACGACACGAGAGCTACTGAACATCGATTCAACGAAGGAGACAAAATGTGGTTGTGGAATCCGACTCGACGGAATAGACTCTGTCCAAAACTACAGTTACCTTGGGATGGCCCGTACACAGTCCTAAACAGGCTGATCGCCGTCGGGGTTCCGATCCATCATCGAACTCTAAATCTAAAGTCGTTCATTCCTACAGGTTAGCTCCTTATTATGGCCATATTACGTATTGTATATAATTGTGATCATGGTCCTTTTTGAATTTAGCATTTGATAGTATTTCATTTGTATTTAGTAATTAGCAGTATTTGATTTCCATTTAGTATCTGATAATATTTGATTTGTATTTAAAGTCTGATATATTTGATTTGTATTTGGTGTTTGATAGTATTTGATTTGCTGAAAGTTACTTATGACAATTATTGTTTATTTTGTTATTTTAATGTAATGTTTATTATTTCATTGATACCTTAGTTGTAAGTTTGGCTTCCTGTCCAGGGATTGTACTGCCCGGGACGTGCAGTCCTTGGGAAGGGGGAAGTGTTACGGATATCGTATTTATTTAGCTATTTATTTAAAATTGTAATTAAAATTGTTTTATTTTTCCGTGCAACGCAGACGATTTTTGAAGAGAAAGCTACGTCGGAAAAGTAAAAGAGCGAATGCATTTAATATTTAATAAATAAATATTTCGTAATTGCTGTTGCCATCCACAAAAATAGAGAAAATAGGTTTTACCAGAATGTTCTAATGAATAATTAAAAAACTTATAAAAGTCGAATTAAAAGACCTCAGTTCAAGCGAACTGTTGTTTACTTAATGCTGTTATTGACTGTAACGAATTCGCTGTGAGATGAAATTAGTTTCTCTGTATTGAATTGAGTTCTGTTTAACGTTGGATATATTGTGATATTGTATGATTATCTCTGAGGAAATATTTCAGCCTTTTATTTTATTTCTTGGGAAAAGAATAAATTTTATTAACCTTTTAACGACTTGTGCATTCAGTCTATTACGAACCTATACGCCCGCAGCAATATCTTAAAAAATTATGAAAGTTATGTACTTTTTGAGGCAACTGAAAAATTTTCTCTCATAACCAACCTGTCAAAATTCTTGCTTGAAAGCGTTTGTTTAAAATAGTATTTTAGTCCAATTTTACTTGAATATTAATGCTATTAAAAACAACTTAAAGTATTTAATTTAGAGTTTTATAGTTAACCAACTAAAAATAGTTTAAATTATTAAAGCGGTTTTAAGTTATTCCCCTCCTTCCGCATGCCTTCGGGGTGTAATTGGAATCATACTCGACGCGTTTAACAGAACTAAACATGAATGCGTTTTGGATTTATGAAACTGTCATGAAACATAACATTACTTTGAGTAAAACATCATATCTTGCGTAACAGTGAGACAAAAGGATGGAATTTCCTTTCAGTTAAAGTCACACAAAGGAAGAGAAAAATGTTACGTTTTTTGTTGAGTAGAATGGGGGTTATTTTGCATTTACTTGTGAAACTCAGATCGATTATGATGTCTGTAAGAATTCTTGATATGTGGTGAATAGTTAATCCTAAAGAAACTGTTTTTGAATTTAGCAGAAGAGCCAAGACAGTTCTTTGCTGATCTCAGAAAAGAAATTCTCGAAAGCTTTCGGAGACAGCGTCATAGCAGGTTGAATATGGAAATTTTAGAAGACAATAAAAATTTGGAGGTCATGCCCAAAAGATTTCCGTTTTAAAATCATATAAATTTTAAAAGCAAACATCTATTTGGCCAAATATTCTCTCAATGATGTCGTAAGTGTGTTTGTTCATATTGGTATAAAAGATACGCTTAGTTGCCGGAATTCGTAAGCAGATTTCAAGGTCGTAAGGAATTACGGATAAATTCTAAAAATAAAAGGATTGCTAAAGCAAAACAGCTGTTTGCACCAAGTTAAAAAAAAATTGCAAGGTTTCTAGGAGAAGAAGGACTAGAAAAATTCTAGGCGAAAGAGAATACAATAAGCATATCTTAGTTAATATCATAACTTAGGTCACCATAGATAAGCATATTAATAAGCATATCTTAGGCAACATCATCTTCGGTGTTCAGAGAAAGAGGACATAGTGAGCTATATAAACTGGGTTTACATAGTTCATTCGTATTTTAGGGAATGAAATTTTGATGCTTATCGGGCTGTTTTGCTTCAAAAGAAATGCTCTCGAAATTACGTCCTTCGAACAAGGGCTTTGCACGTTTTAGGTTTTTTGCATGACACAAAATATTCTTCATAATTTTTATTGAATCCTTGCTTTGCAGCAATGGACACAGTTGAATAAATATTCTGTTTTTAAATATTTTATGATTTTGTTTTTGAATTGAATTTTATGTGGCTTAAGTGCCAATATTTAATAAATAAAGTAAACAGACAAGACGTTAATAACAAAAAGAACTTTTGTAAAGCCATCTTATTAAGAAAACTGAGCACTGGTAGGATGGAATGAGAAAACACTGAAAAAAAAAAAAAAAACAGAAAAATTTATGCCAACACTTAACGCTGCGTGAAGAATTCTAAGCGTATACTGTTACGCTGGTTTTAAAAGTTTTTGTAATTTTACTCTTCAATAACGTATGGCATAAGTGTGAAGAATAAATGTGAGTTAGTAAGAGTAAGTTTTTGGGCGACCGTTGTATTCCGAAAGCTTTCAAATTTTTTTTATTTACTTCTTTCGTATTTATGACATCATTAATCAGTTTCTTTCCTGAATCATCTTTAATTATTAGACATTTCTGTGGCATAATCCATTTTACTTATCGGATCAGATTAAGGGAACTATCGGTTGTTAGAGAATCCAATTGCCTTTGAAATGTGTTATAGCAATGTTCGACTGCAATGTTACACATTAATCAAATCCGTGAAAGTTGTAACGTTCTATTATGTTAATCTAACCATCCATTTAGATTTTTACTGTTACTTCTCCCTTCCATTTTTCTACCAGAATGCAAATTAGGTTAAGAGTATATAATGCGAGGTTTTCGGATTGTAAGACAAAGCATGTTTCTGCCTCTCGAGGCCACTCTACTAGGTTTTCTAAGCTTAGATAAAATTGTAATCTTCGGCTTTGCATCATAATTGCCGACATTTAATTAGCTAAGCCTGTGAAGAGTTTGAGCCAACTTCTCGTTAGATAAATAGTGTAGTCTTCAACTGATAGATTTCGTTTTAATTTGAATTTTACTTTCAAGTTATTTAGCCACAAGGGGTTGGCTGACTTTGTTAAACACGAGACGTACATTTTGTGTTCAAGGTTCTGATTTAATAAAAAGGTTATTTTGCAACCTTCAAATCTTTGTCTTTATCTTCAGACGAACGATAATTCATTTTAAGTCTGTTAGGAGTTTGGTTACCTTTTCATGTTACCAAAGAACACCAATTTCTATAAAGGTTTTACGGAAACGTAACTCAGTAAGTCAAACTTTCATAATGTCAAAAAACGCAGCATTTTATCTGCAGATGTATAGATGAAGTGAGTTAAGACAATCTGTGAAAAACCATTTAATTTTGAAAAAACTTTGGAGGTTAGTGAACTGATAGCCGAAACGTAATTATCACATCAGCTTTAGCGTAAATGGCGGAAATCTTCTTCTCTATCTGTCACGGAGATTAAATAAGAACTGGCTTTAGAGTTACTGCCGATGAAACGAAAAATAGTTCCTACCATTAACTACAGTTCTGTGGCTTAAAATAATTGAGAATTAGAAGAAATTTAAATTTCTGACTCCGTAAGGCCTCTTTGCAGTCATTAACAGTCTTCAATTGTATGAAAAGAGTGAACTTAAAATTATGCGTCCAGTATTTCACCATTTAATTTTTTTTGGGTTGTTATAATTACAAATACTTATAATTAGTTCTTTAATTTATTATAGTTAGTAATTGACATTAAAAATTTATAATTAGACAGTAATGTTACAAGGTATATCTCCTACATTCTTAGCGTGCCTTCGTGGTGTAATGGTCAGCACACTGAGCCGGTATTTCAGAGGTCCGTGGTTCGATTCCCGGCGAAGGCCTTGCATATTTTTCATGTCTCCTGCTACTAAATAACCTAATGTCTCTACACTGGCGCCCGAACTAAAAGGGTTGTGGATGATGACTCTCCACACCCAGGATTTGGCGACTAGGTCCTCTAAAACCCTATACTAGAATATATGTTCTTAGGTATGTATGAAACAAATATGTGTATGGCATGTATATTGTTACGGATTTTGTATTTAATTTGATATTTTTAGTAGAATTATAATTAAAATTGTTTTATTTTTCCGTGCAATGCAGCGCGTGCCGAATTTTAAGAGAAAGCTACGGCGGAAAAGTAAAAATAGAACGTGCATTTTAGAATTTAATAAATAGCTATCTCGTAACTGTACTCCTTTGCTTCCCAGAAACAACGAGAAAATAAAAAATTACCAGAATGTTCTCGTGCATGTTTAAAAAGTTTTAAAAAGCCAGAGAGAGAACTTCTCTGCTCAGTTGTTTTAACTGAACTGTTGTTGTTTACTTCGCTGCCGTAATTTTGAGATTAGGTTAGCCTTCTTTGCTCCTTGAATTGTGTTTTATTTAACGTTTTAGCAGTTTAAAATATAACCTTCTGCATGGTATTGGGATATTGTACGAATGTGAGGTGTAATGTACGAATGCGATAATGTACGTTGTGAGGAAACATTTCAGCATTTTGTTTTATTTCCTGTGATAAGAATAACTTTTGTTAACTTTTTAATGGACTTGTGCATTCAACATATTACGTATGTATGTACGCAACAATATGTATATGTTAGAGAATCTCCATGAATTTTCGTTCGTATATGTTTAAATAATAACAGGATACATGCACGTTATATATATATGTTATGGTATTTATCTGAGTTTTTGTATGTAGTTGTTTTCCCAATTTTCATTTTATTTAATAGCACTTTTATGTTTACACAAAAGTAAGTTACATGTGCATGACATGTATATGTAATGATATTATACGTTAGGATATGTACATGATTATTCGCATGTATCAGGTTTTTCAATAATTATGGTTCTTAACTGAACGTATAGGCCTAAATAATAGCAAGATATATGTATATGGTATATATCTGATTTTACGTATTTATATGTTTTTCCAATATTCACCGTGTTTAATAGTATGTAGATGTTTAAACAATAGTAGAACATATATGTGTGGCATATATATATGTACATGATTATTCGCATGTATCAGGTTTTTCAATAATTATGGTTCTTAACTGAACGTATAGGCCTAAATAATAGCAAGATATATGTATATGGTATATATCTGATTTTACGTATTTATATGTTTTTCCAATATTCACCGTGTTTAATAGTATGTAGATGTTTAAACAATAGTAGAACATATATGTGTGGCATATATATTATAATATATCATGGTATGTATAAGTTAAGGTATGTACATGATGTTTCGTATGTACCTGATTTTCCAATATTTATCACATTTACCAGAATGTATAGGTTTATTTTTCGTATGTATATGCTGTTCCAACATTTCTCGTATTTATTAGTATGTATATGTTTAAATAATACATAGTTGGAGCTATGTGCATGGCTCGTATATGTCATAACGTGTATATATCGGGGCATGAATATTATTTTTCGTTGGCATCTGTTTTTGCAATATTTATCCAATTTTATGTATGTGTTTAATTAAAAGGGTATATGTAAATGATACTGTAAGTGTTATGATATTTATATGTTATGGTATGTATAAAGCATATGTATATGTCTAGTCAATTGTAGTGTACGCCCTGGAACATAAAACCAGTGCTCTACTAGAGACAGTGGAGGCTACCGGAAGATACCCGATTTGTTATAAAAAGCCGTTCGGCTGTTCGGTTCTGCATTCACATGTTCATTAATTTTTAAATTTCTCTAGTTTGATTTTCTACACATTAACATACCAAACGCTTTAAAAACAGTAAACTCAGTTCTTAAAGATTATTTTTCTATTTTTTATTCTGACTGATATAAATAAAATGCATTTAAAGCATGAGGTGTCTAATCATAAGTATTAAAATATTTTTGTAAATGTACACTAGCTGGACTTACTAAAATCATTAAATATATTTCCTTTCTTAAGGTAATTCATTTAGGCGGCTGACTACGCATGCGGCTACTGAAATAAAAAGACAATAAATTCATAATCGTAATCTTAATAGAAATGAAGAATCATAGCAGCGTAAAAAGAATGTAAAACAGGTGACAATTTTTGCCTTAATTCCAGTTTGTAACAGGTAAATTAAATTTGTTAATTTACAGAATTAGAATTAAAAATGTTTGTCAGTTAAAAGAAAAAAAAAATTAATACGTATTTGCAGAATTAAAGTGTTAAAATTAATCTGCGAAAAGAGACAGATTAATTTTTTTTCTGAGATGTGTTTTCATGTAATTTCAGATATTAAACGAGCGGAAAATTCCTCTACTAAAAAAGGATCACATATCAGAGTATTTTGACATGCATCCGAAATTCTTCATGGTCGAAGGAACTGGAGCTTTTAGTCATATTATTAACCTCTTAAAAAGTGCGCCGCACGTACAAAGTAAAAGCATGAGAAATGTTTTTAAAAGATTCAAGCAGAAAAAGCTTCATTCAGCAATAAACAATGCTATGGCATTACAGAATATAACTTCTTAGTTATAGTTATTTGCATGTATTCTTATATATATATATATTTAGGTAAGAGATACGTTAGTGAAGTTTTTATTAAATCTTCAGAATGGTAGAATAAGATATATATTGTAGAAAAGTGCTGAGATGTATATAACTGAGATACTGGATATTAAAATGAAGTGAAATGCATGAAATCGAAATGGCGTAATACTGCATGATATTTTCAAAAAATAATAAAATTGAGTTACAGCGTCATGTGAAGAAGCTTCAAGGCATTCAAAAATTTGTAAAATAGCGGAGGCGTATTGGGTAATTTTCTGTAGGTGCTTTGCCATCTTGGTGTTGAGTAAGAATCTATATTTAAATGCGCTTTTTATTGGAAAGTATGCTTGCCATTTTTCTAGGACAGCTTAACAGGCATATTGCTGAAAAAATAAATACGTAATACTTAATAGAATATACTTTTTAACTTCAAAATGAAAACGGATTGTTACGTAGCTCTCACTGGAAAACATATACAAAAGTCGACATATTTGTAAATTTTATATGGAAAAGGAAATGAAGAAATGCTATTTACTTGAAGAGAAATCTACAGAGAGTATTTACACATTTGTAGAACGATTTCGATGAAGAATTAAAAAATAGTGCAGATGTTTTGGAATAACAATTTCTGGCAACAGATTATTATTTGAGATGAGAAATACCGTCTGGTACTTTGAAATTTATTCCTTTTTCAAAATGTCGCTGATAAACAAGCTGTAGACTGAAGGATTTGTTTTGACTCTTTCCGAAAAAAAATGATAACTGTTCCATAATTCAAAAGCGTTGTCAATAAATGGTATTGAAATTCTTAACTGCAGAGCAAGCATCAATTTTAATAGGAAAGGAAATAACCGTCAATCATTACTTCTTGCGTAGAAAGAACATTTACATATTTTTCATGTCTTCTGCTCCGAAATATGTTAGTGACGACTCTAGAAAGTCAGCAACATTCAAACCGAAAGCGATTAGAAATAGTCACCTAGTTATAATTTTAGTAATTTTTTTATTTATCCTTCAATATGCAAATCCGAACAAAAATGCTAAACAGAATTAACTTTACTTTAATTTGAAATAATCCCTTAACTCTTCATTTTAATCTGTGTATTTCGCTTTTCTGGCCTAAAATCGTAATTTTTTTCTCAAAACTTCGCCACTTAAAAATTAATGGCTATCATATGAGTCTTACACAGAGCCCCAGATACGCAGATGACACAGATAACTTACACAGAGGCTTCAGCCACTAATAGTAAAGTATTAGAAGCTTAAGTATTATTCAGTCCAGAAAAAGCAAACCGAAACTAACTGTAACCGAAATCGTAACTCTTTTCTGCTGCACTTTAGAACTTTTACGTGTTCGAAAATCTGCTAAATAGTTCTACTGGGGTAGCGCTTATGCGCGGGTACTTGAATTGTAAATACTCTTACCTGAGCCGAAGCTTTCATTATGAACCTATTGCACTTGTAATACAGTGTGTTACTTTAAAATGGCCCTTTCAGAGTCATGGCGATCCCTGCCCCATTTGGGTTAGTAACGTACTTTCATCATCACACAAAAAGAATTAAAACATTTTAGCAAATTAGAGTAATGGATCTTTTTGTTAGGTAGAACTCATTGCCATGGTTATGAGTCATAATTTGGGAGAAAATGGCCTTGAATGCCTCTTCGAAACTAACAGAATAGAGACTGCTACTTGCCTCTCGTTACACACTCTGTCTAACTAGAGCGCCGCTTGCTACTTCTTTACTACAGAATCTAAAATGTGAAACGTTTCTAGAACAGGAGCACTTATTAGGCCAAGTTATTTGTACTAGCTTAAAAATGCATGCCAGCGAGAGCAAAGTGAGATATTTAATGCTAGCTTCTTACACTTCTACTACGCAACCAACATTTCTAAATTATTGCACATATTTATACACGTATGTGATTTAGGTAAAATTCAACTTACGTATTACGCAAGGTATTACTTACATAACTCGAGGGATTGTTTCTGAAACGGGGTGCAAGTTTCACACGTGCGTAAATGCAGATCCTCATAAAGAAAAGGAAGGGAATTTACATTGCTCATTTTTATAGTTCGTCGCTGGCTTTTTTAATTATATGACATTCTCGCCAGTTCTGCAAATATGTGTATGCACACTTAATGTCAAAGCCAATCAATTTAAACGAGAAAATGTTGGGACTGAACTGCCGATTCTCCTCACTATACATATAAGACATCAAATGTTAGCCCGTAGCCATAATAAGCTACATCATAATGTCTTCAATTTCCAAAGCACGTGTTCTAAGTTCCCACAGGAGTCACATTTGTTAATTTAGGGACTATTGCTCTTAACCTCTTCGCGACGGGCGAATCATATATGCATTTCGTACGGACGCATGTGAGGCCCGGGCGGTTCACCCGTGCACTCCTGGAGAACTAGCCTACTGAACGGGAAGTGCAGATATGCATTTTAAGCCGAAACAATTTTTAATAGCCACTAGATGGCACTCCGTGTCCATTACATTTAAACTGAACTTAGGTTTAGTATTCTGACCTTCAGATTGTTTATATTCTGGCTGTTTTTTTGTATTTTGCTTGTCAGCTGTGGCTGGGGAGGGGGGAAATCGTAATGTAAACAAACGCAGCTCGGCTCTTTAACTTTCCACGTGATATAAGCATTCTCGCTTCTGATAGCTCTCCGAACACTTTTTTTTTGTTTGTTTTCGCTACTATGTGGGGTTTTTTAGGGTTTCAGCATCAGTTTTGTTACAGTTTGTATTGCTTTCGAATATATTTTGCGCACTTTTCTTGTTATTTCGGAAAGCCTTGACTCTAGATTATTATGGCGAGGAAGCGTTATTTATCAGAGGATGAATATACTCGTATGGTAAATGAACCAACCAGCGATATAGATGAGAGTGATGATTCATTTGCTAAAGAGTTAGAAAGTGATATTTCTAACGATTCTGACACGGACTTTTTGTCAGAGACTGAGCTGGCTGAATGCCACATCCCGTAAAAGTTGGACTGAAGATACTTCATCATGGACTCGAGGAATTGCATCCTCATACATTTACTGGAATGCCGGGAACAAATTCTGTGGATCATGCAGGAAAAGAAATTGATTTCTTCAATATTTTCTTTGATAATGATCTTTTAAATTTGATCGTTGAAGAAAGAAACAGTTTTGCAGAAAGCGCTCAAAGAAGTGTCCCATCAACTTCTAAATCAGCCAGATTTTCAAATCTAAGTATTGAAAACATAAAAGTGTTTTTTGCAATGATAATACTGGTGGGCATTATCAAGAAGCCTAATTTGAAAATGTATTTTACTACAAATGAGATATTTGCTACTCCGTTTTTCAACAAATTTATGCCTAGAGATGTTTTTCTCAACATTTTAAAATTTTTGCATTTCACCTCAAACAAGGATGCTAAAAAGTTGGAAAAACTCGTATTAATTGTTGAAAACCTGAAAAATAAGTTTAAAAAAACCTACACGCCCGAGGAAAATATTTGTATTGATGAATCGCTTTTTGCTTGGAAAGGACGCCTTGGCTTTCGTCAATATGTTCCATCGAAAAGATCGCGCTACGGCATAAAAATATATAAATTATGCGAATCAGTATCCGGTTATGTGTGGAAGAAATGGCTAAATCTGGCAGAAAAGATAGAGTTACTGGAGAAGACATTTTAAAACCTAGGTGTATTATTGATTATAACAAAAACATGGGTGGTGTAGACATAGGAGACGGAGTTATGACACACCATTCAAGTTTTAGAAAATCGGTGAAATGGTACAAAAAATTATTCTTTGGGCTTATGGATATAACCATATTGAATTCACACATTCTGTATGACAAAAAACACGGCACTAAAACGCCGCTTCTCCAATTTAATATGAAATTAATTGAGCAAATTTTAGAGAACTATGAAAATTATAGAGACGAAAAGCAGTTTACAGTAAGATCTGTACCAGCGGCTATCCGATTATCTGGTAGGCAATTTCCTACACTTAATCTGAACAAAAAGGGCGAAAAAAGCCGCAGAATGTGCATTGTTTGTTCACAAACCGTGCTAAACACAACAAACATTTTATGCTTGCAAGTCATGCAACGTAGGACTTTGCGTTTCTCCCTGCTTCGAGATTTTCCACACTCAGTCTTCATTTTAAATTTTATTATTTCTTTTTGTAAATAGCCTTTGTCGTATATTTTTTATTAATGTGAAAGTATATTAATGTGTTTTGTCAATTAAAATTTTGGAATAATTGGAATAGCAATTTCAAAAATTATTTCTCAAGGTAAGCAAACTTTTTTTTATATATTTTCTTATAAATTGAAGGAAAAACATTATTAAAGTCTAGTTTTAATGCTATAAGACAGATTACGTAATAATCTAAAATACTACCAAAAATTACGGTGGTAGGACTTAAACTTAATTATCTGCGATTTTTTTTCTAAACTTAGGCCTAGTGGAGCAAAACCCCCGTCCTGTAGCATAATTCCTTTCACTTCCGCTTCGTCCTGAGCGCGCGTCTTAGACAAAGGCGCCCCGTCGTCAAAAGGTTAAGCAAATGCACTCTGCATTTCGGTATATAAACGTGCAAATTAAAATTCGTTGTATTGTCTGAGACAGTTGTCTGGGATCATTACTGCAAGGACTTGCCCTGCAGTAATAAATCTTATTTAAAAATGTTAATTTCTGTTGTTGGTATTCTTTTGATTTTAAATTATTAAATTTTATTTCTGTACATCTATATGTATAACTATAAGCGTGCAGTATATATATAAGCCCGCAATTCTCTAACGTATAGAATAATGCTTTAAATTAAAATGATCAACCAATGTCCAACCCTGTTTTCAATCCTCAACGATCTATTTCAAATTATTTTTTACCTCCTTGTACGATGTAAAGGAAGTATTGCAATCCCGAAAGATTTCGGTTCAACGAAAATATCTATTTTGAACTCTCTCGATTCAATCTGTCTCATATGATATCTGTACATGAACAGAACAAAGGAGTCTTTTTTTTTTTAAAACGGACTATAAAAGGCAATTCGGAAGGGATTTTTTTCGTGACGTTTGTGAGTATGTACGTACGTATGTATGTATCTCGCATGTGTCAAGAATGATTAACCGTAGCACTGTAAATTTTGTATATGGACTACTATAATATCTAGTTATGCGCCTCTCTTTTTATTTCAATCTATCACACCAAACATATAATATATATATTTTTGGTGTGACAGATTATACCATATTATATATATGTGTGATATCTGCAGTCGAGTGTCCGGATGTTTTCGTAGCGAGTGGAAAGGCTGCAGACTGACGACAGACGAATTTCACTTTAGGAACTCCACATCTTTGTTCGATTAATTGATTAAAATGACAGCTCATTTTTCTTTACATGAAGATCATATATTCGGTAATAATTTAAATAGTAATACTAGTAAATTTAGAACTCGACGTCATAAATATATTCAACAAAAAAAAAACGAAGAGACAGGGCAAACCTTTTGCATATGGCAGAAAGCAATATGACGAAAAATAGGCGCGTACAGCTATTTATAGTAGCGGTTACATAACAAGCGAGAGAGTTCTGGAAAGTACTGGTCTAGGGGGAAGATCTTGAAATCACGGAAAGTTAATTAGAGGTTGCTGTTCGCGTAGAGCAAAGCCATCGTATTTTTCATATTTTACACACACACACACATATACACTGACTACCAATAAGTATTTGGACACCTGTGATAGAAAAGAAAAACTGACTTTATTCAAAATCAATAGTTGGTAGAGCCTCCACAAGAGGTAATTACAGCGTGGACCCTCCGGGGCATACTTTCCACAAATCTTTGTATGACAGCTAGTGGTATTTTCTTCCATTCGGCTTGGAGAAGACATAGAAGTTCCTTCACCGATTTTGCACGGGTAGTGCACCCCTGAATTCGGCGATGCAACTTGTCCCAGAGGTTCGCGATAGGGTTCAGGTCTGACTCTGGACAGGCCAGTCCATTCGATGAACTCCATTGGCACCATACCAAGCCTTGGTTAACGTCGAAACACGACAACTGGCATTGTCGTCCTGAAAGTAACAGGAGTCCAACCCGTAAAACTGCCACAACGTAGGAAGCACATTGTCATCCAAAATAGTGCAGTAGGCATCGGAGATGAGCTTACCATGAATGGGGACCAAGGGTCCCACCCATGCCAGGAGAAACAACCCCAGACCATAATTCCACCTCCGCCGAACTTGACTGTTGGCACAATGCATTCTGGCAATAAACGTTCTCCATGTAGACGCCAGACCCAGACCCTGCCATCTGAACGGTAAAGGGTGAACCTTAATTCGTCACTCCAAAGAACCCATTTCCACTGATCTACAGTCCAATTTCGATGTGCTTTGCACCACATTAACCGAGCAGCGCGGTTGGACTTTGTGATCAAAGGCTTATGGGCAGCAGCACGACCATGAAAACCAAGCAGATGTGCTTCCTTACGGATGGTATTCATTGAAACAATACTCCCGGATGCCTGTTGAAACTCCTCGCGGATGAGGGCCATCGGTTGGGTGCGGTTTTTCCGAATTTCTCTGGACAGCACTCGTCGGTCTCTATCTCTCAGTTTCCTTGGTCTACCGACTCGGAGCACATTCCGACAAGTGCCGCTCACCTTCCACTTCTTAATCACATAGGCCACTGTCGATTTTGGGTACTTCAAATCGCTAGATATGTCCCTTAAGGATCGCCCACATTTGTGATACCCGATAATTATACCTTTCACGAAATCAGAGAGCTCCGAACTGCGAGGCACCTTGCATGTGTTATGTAATACATACTTAGTTGTACTTCAGTTGTTGAATTAAAATATCTTAATTGTAATGATTTATCTTAATTCTGTTATCAGACTTAAAAGTTATTAATTTGTTTTTATTTTTGTAGTTGATCTTAAATTTCTTTGCTTTGTTGAAAAGGAATTGTTGTCATTTAATTTTTTTGACAGGTTTGGTTAACTCTGAATTTAAGTTGCTTGAGTAATTTTATTTTTTCTTTTTCCCTAAGGTAGTTTGGTTAACTATTAAATTTTTTTTTGTTTAATTAATACTTATTCTTAACTTGTTTGCTTAATGTTTAATTTTCACATTCGCCATTCTGAGCTTGTTAAGTTGACCATTAAGGTCAATTTTTTTAAAAACACTTTTAAAGTTTTTGCCTTACACAGGTTGGTGTCAAGGTTTAATTAAGTTTTGTTAACGTACCCCCTTTTCTGGTAAGCTGGAATCCATATTTTCTGACTCTGGTGGGCGTGTTTGGTGTTGTAGAAAACATAAAAATTTTTCTATCTGATTCTTATATTTTAATTAAAGAAATTTTCTTCAGTCTTTTATTAATTTAGTATTTAAAAACAAATCCTTAATTCTTTTAAAAAACGTTGCGTTGCATTTGGGAATCAAGATTTACGGCTTTGTTTTGACGTTTGCTTGCTCTGCTAGATAGTGGTCTGAGAAATATCGTTCGTCAAGTGCAAATTCTGCACCCTGCTGAATCAGCTTGTTTTGTATGCAGCTACGCCAAGCCAAGGTTGAGGGGTCGGGGTGATTCGCATTCTTACAGGCGTTCTCCATGCTAAAATGGGACCCTGAACGAGGCTAGCTCTTGCTTCTCAGGTTGATTACCCTGGAGGGTCGGCGATTATTCTCCAACTTCTGTCTAACCAACCCCCTTGCTTCACCTTCAGTTTTGATTCCGCTCCTAGGGTTGCCATGCACTTGGCTGGTTTTGGACCGTCTCGGATCGCCAAACGAGAGATCGGTGAGAAGAAGAAAAAGGGCGTGCAGCGATCTACGAAGAGGAGGAGACTCGGAAGTTGCGCCAGACGGGAGAAGGAAAATTTTTCTGAAGGTTGTCGAGAGACCAGAAAGCAGTCGCTCCGTCCCGAGTATTCAGTCTACGTAACAGTGGAAAGATGGCTGAAGAATTTGCGGAGAGAAAACCACCTATGGATGGCGACGCAGTAAGGACGAAACCCAGATAGACAAGGGTAGGATGACTTCAAAATTTATCGATAACTAACTTGTTTTTTTTCTCTATTCTCACAGATACTGTAGGCTGTGTAATATGTATCCACTTTCCCTCTTGAGGGTTCCTGTTAAATGTCTCATAAGAAAATTGGACCAAAAATTGTGATTTTCTACTGGTATGTAATGTTTTCTCACTTCAATACTTGTAACTCCGCCACCATCACAACATAATGTATATTGTTACTAGTTCTGTTTACCTTTAATAAATGAAATATTTAATTTAACTTAACTTGTATGTTTTCACTGATAACTTAGAACACTGGACCCAATAAATTTAATTAAAACTTGAACGGGTTATAAACCAAATTTAAACACAACGCTCTGTTAATACTTTACTGTTGGAGTATTATCTGGTACTATTTACTGTTATATTTGAACACACAGGTTTTACAGTCTAAATGTAGTTTTATCTTGTCTGTCACACAATTTTACACCCATGCAGTATTTATTATAGTGATATGATTTAAAGTTGTTTATTCATATTCTTGGCTTTCATGTGTATTGAACCTTGAAAACTTTAAATTAGAGATAAAAACTCCAACACATGCGACTAAAGCCGATGGTGTTTTCTACACGATATATACCGGCAGAGTCCGTGACGTACCTTAGGACCGCAGATATCGTCATTTGCATAGGTGTCCAAATACTTATTGGTAGTCAGTGTATATATATATATATATATATACCTACACATATCACCCACATATATGTACCTACGGTCTTATACGGCTTAGTGAGCTCTGTCTTTTTATTCTTATATGTTGGTAATTGTGCCTTTTTTGGTTTAAATGTAATTGAATTATGGAATTATGTTGTTCTTGTGTTCTGGTTAAGGGTTTTATGCTTTTCTTTAATCCACATACAAGAGTCGTAGAATTATCAACAATTTAAAAGTGTACGTGATGCGAATTTGTTTATATTTAAAACTCGTAGTAGAATAGTGAATTAAACCAATTGGTGCACTAACTTCAGTATTGCTCTGCCCAGCGAGAAGAAAAGTTAATTTTGGTGCACTGAATATTTTTAATTTGCCCCCAATTGCTGACATGTAACGTCCACGTCAGATTATTTTTTGTTTCGTGTTAATACTGGTGATCACTCTAGAGCAAACGAAGGGAAAGTTTTTGACTGCTCAGTGTTGATGTTACCACGTCGAGCGTACAGAGAGAAGTAAAATTTTTTGATTGCTTAATGATCTCGCGAAAATTGTTTTGGATTACTCTCATTTTCGAAAATTTGTAGACGTAAACACTGATCAATTGAGTGCGTCTATAGATGTTTAAAATCGAGATGTTAATTTATTTTTATTTTCTTATGTACACATTCGTATATTTAAACAATCCTTTTTTATGTTTGAAATATTCTTTGGAATATCAACTGGTGTCAAAGTTAAAATCACTTCTTTTAGTAGTTCAGAATGGCAAAATCATGAAGAACCGAAACATTTAAAATAAAATATATTATCGAAGTTTTTTTTCCGAAAGTTTCTTTTTACTAAATAAGTAAGTTTGTAATTATTATTTTTAGAATACTGCTAGTTGCAGCTAGATGTCCACGCCCACATTCGCCATTCTGAGCTACATCAATCAAGATGCTGATGCTACTGCCAAAGCTAAGAATAATAACTACAGGAAGAATAAATAATACCGGAGATAAACAGAAAGTGAAATAGGCCACTCTTACCTTAAAGCTCATTAATCTCATAACATCTTAAAGCTAAGATCAAAACAGTTCGCAGAATGCAAATCATGAAATTATATCTCAGTAATAAGGCTTATAACATCCTATCGATTGTATTATTGAAATTTTAAAATTTACAGATTTAAGTGTATAAAAATAACATCTTATGTGTCTTCCAAAATAAAAGTGTTAAATTTAAGATTCGATTTTAAATCGCTTTACAAGTCATTACTGTCCGCAGCTTCGAAACAAAGAGTATTTAAACTAAGTATTTTGATATTTTCCAGTGTTTTCAGATACTGAATTAGTAGTATTTTTGTAGGTATTGAATTAGTAGTATAGTAGTATTTAGTAGTATTTTTGTAGTTTATACTTCATATAAACTTTGTAAATAAACACGCAAAAGGAGAAACAAATTAAATAAAATTGGTAACGTTTCTACATCTTTAAGCAGTAAAATTTTTTTACGGATGAAGGTACGTAGAGTAAATCATTCGGACACTTTCACCAATTTAAATTAGAAACGTAAATTGTATAGCGAAAATAAAAAAAAATCTGATGTGAACACGACATGACTTCTTTGTACGACTTACTAAATTATGAAAATTTTTTTGCTGTACCTCCTTTAAACTTATTTCATCGAATTATTCTAACTTAATTAACCGATCCCTCAAGGCAAGTTAAAAATGACATAAAAATTACAAATCTGGAAATTAAATATCGCGCTCAATCTCAATTGTACGGGAGTCAAACTTCTTATAATTTTATTTTTTCATAACGAGTATAAAATTTTACCAAATATAAGTGTAGGAACCGGGAGATCGCATTATAAGTTAAATTTCCCTATTTATTCAAAATTATTTTTTTAAAATTTTACATACCCAAATTATGAATATTTTCTTTATTTAATGCACTTCTGTAACTGCAAGTGTATGGCTACGACCAACGATTGCAAAAACAAAAGCCGGGTAAAGACTTATATGTCCAGTAAGGGGGTATATGTGTAAGATATAAAATATGAAATAAAATTACCTATAGATTTATTAAACCTAATTGGAACCAACTGGTAACAGACCTTTAAATTCAGAATTTTTAATTAAACACATCCCCTCTTTAAGGATACTTTTCTATCATTTTGCGTCATTCTTTCTCTGCAGTTTCTCTACACTACGGAAAATCTTATCTAATCTCTGCTCAAGATGTAGAGACATTAGGTTAATTACAAGCAGGAGAGGGGAAAAATATGCATTGCCTTCGCCGGGGATCGAACCACGGACCTCTGAATTACCGGCTCAGTGTGCTGACCATTACACCACGAAGGCACGCTAAGAATGTGGGAGATATACCTTATATACTCCCCTTTTTAAAGGGCGACAACCTAGTCGCATCCTGGGTGTGGAGAGTCATCATCCACAACCCTTTTAGTTCGGGCGCCACTGTAGAGACATTAGGTTTTTTTGGAAGCAGGAACGATGAAAAATATGCACTGCCTTCGCCGGGGATCGAACCACGGACCTCTGAATTACCGGCTCAGTGTGCTGACCATTACACCACGAAGGCACGCTAAGAATGTGGGAGATATACCTTATAAAGATTAAAACAAAGACTTTCAGAGACTATAAATACGAATGCAATTAGTACGCATCCGTTTTTTGCTTATTGCACTACCAAGGAAAGACACGTGTCTTCTGCCGCTCTTTCGCCTGTGTCTCTTTCCGACACATTGCCAGCAAGAAACTTCCGCTAATTTTCTCCGTTATTTGAAATGTAATTATGTATGTGAAATTCTGGGGTGCGTTTAGCGCACCTAGTGTTCTACCAATTAAGATGATATTTACTAAGAAATTTCTCATTCAAAAACAAATGGTGTTTAACTGAAAAGCTGGCTCTGTTTCTTTCAAAATTCCATCCAGTCATCCACTACAAATATACCGCAATATCCTAATGCAACAGTTTTCTTGGACATGATTAAAAAGTGAATTGGTGCATCTCCTAATCGAGTTATCATCTAAGTTACATTTAACCTTGTAGAAATTTATTTTTAAACTTATTTTAACTAGTAATTTTATTTTAATTTTTTTCAGAAATTAAACCTTGTATGTAGAAAAATAGCTTTTATATGGCAGTTAAAATTGTGTGTACGTTTTTCGGACACACCCTGTATTACTTAAATTATCTTCTGGTTTAGAAGCTTTTTGAAAATTTTTACAGAACATTAAATTGCTTTAAATCTTCTGTCGAAATTTATACGACTCGTTTTTAATGTGTACTTCTTGATTTTCAGAGGAAACAGTTCTTAATTCTCTACAACATTTTCTCTAAGAAAGAACGCTCTTTTCTTATCTCATACTAATTCTCAAATGTACCGTAACAGTTTTCTTATCTCAAATATATGTTAAAATTCAAAGCATTTTCATCTGTCTTAACTTATTAAAGAAGCATGCTTTATTAGTTTATATACCCATAACTATACCTTAAAAAATTTTCATCTTTGAATACCTCAATTTCCATATCCGTTTTACAGTTCGTTTATGTTTTCGAAGTTGAATTTCAATAGCTCATTAATACTCGGTTCCGTTTGCTTAATTTTCATTCTCAGTTTAAAACTTCTGTAGAGATGATATAATTTCTCTTCGAGAGGCACATTATTTGCATAGCTATTCGTAAACTCAGACAGATAATGCAAATTTTTGGTTTTAATTAATGATTGAATAATACGAATAGCATTCCTCGACTGCACTCAAAATGACAAAAGATTTTATAATTATAAGCAAATAGTTTACTTAACTATATATTTACTAAAATATTGTCGTCATAAAATATGCTTGAGCAAAGTATTTCCTTAGTTTGAATTTCGAATGACTGTTTATATAATTTGACATTTTCAATTCTTCTTCTAATAATATTGGAATTTGTCTGCATTAAAGCTGTCGAGAGAAAATGACATTTATTTCAGATTTGATTTGAAGCCTTTGCGCGTTTTCTTGCAGATTTTGAAAGATTTGTGTCGCGTTTTGGCACTAGAAAATTTTTACAATTATAGGTAAAATCCATGGATCCTTTTGTTGTTTTTAAAATAAGGAATTTCTTAATGATAATTCTTCGATTAAAGGCTTTTTTTAATTAATGCCTTCATATGGAGAAGGATAAACCTTCCTCATACTAATTTCTTTGAAATTTAGTAGGGGAACTAGGGGTTAGCGGCTACAGGGTAAAAAATGATACGCACTATAGCTTTTAGCCAAAAGCGACGTTAGTCCCGAATGGGATATTAATCTCGAAACGGCATCTTTCGCCGAATCACTATAATGGCGTATCACTTTTCAGATTGTTGCCACCAAATATGATTGTTCTGCATTAATCTAAAGAAATTAAATAATGAAGAATCTGCATGAATGTATGCATGTTTCTCGCATTGTGAAAAAAGCAAAGGTATCTTAGAGCCATCAAATATTGAAAAACGTAGTCCTCTATCTAAACATGGGCACCCGGGAGGCCGAATTTTGAATTTGTCTTATTATCTACGTCATATTTTGTAAGACTTTAAACAATTTTGTTTAACAATTTCAAAGCAAGCAGTAGCAACACTGTACACAATTAAAAAATTTAATCTCCAGTTTGCAAGACTTCTACCGGAAATTCTAAAAATATGCTATTTTTAAATATTTTGTGATTATGCTGTTGAATCTAATTTTATGCGGGTTTAACGCCAACAACGTCATACTTAATAAACAAAGTAAATACACAAAATGTTAATAATAAAATGACGAAGTTTTGTGAAACTCTCTTAGTAAGAAGACTGAACATGGATATAATGAGCTGAGAAAAAAACCGAAAAAAAAATTATGCTAACACTTAACGCTGCATTATGAATTATAAACGTATACAGCTAAGCTACTTTAATTTTTGTTTAAACTTTTGCTGTTGAACTGTATATGGCGTAAGTGGGAAGAAAATAATGCTTAATAATAAAGCTGAAACAGACAGCAAAAATATTGGTTAGTAAGAGTGAGTGTAACAGCAGGCTGATGGACTGCGAGTTCAGTTAGATCATAAAAAACGTTAGCAAACCCTTTGAGCAAGCTTTAAAATCTGAAAGCTTTCAGATTTTTTAAAAATATTTTATTATAGTTTTTACTAAATATTATTCTTATAAAGAGTTCTATTACATAATCATAGAGAAAGTTCCCCCCGGAGCGGGTAGTGAAACACGGTGTGCACGTACTCACTTTTAGCCAGTTAATTGGAAACATTTTTTGTAAGTTAATTTATCTTTTTTAAAAATGCTTTTATCTATTTATTTCCTCTATGTATTAAGTCCTGAAATGCCGCTACAGTTTGTTTACTAATCGCAATATTTTCTGTAGATCAACAAACATATAAATCCTAAATCATATAATGGCGCAAGTTGTATCAAAATCTCGGGACAAGTTGTAATATGTTACAACTTACCCCGAGATCTTGATTCATGCCATTAGACTTCCTTCTGTAAACGTTAACATGCAAATTACTTTAAAGAGTCATTAGGAGTTTTTTGGAAGCAGAAGAATGAATGAGTAACGCCTTCACCGGGAATGATATATTATTAGTATTTGTTTAACATTTATATGTGTAAAACACAGATTGAAGTACCCGATGTTGCCCGGGCTTTACGCAGAGGAAGACAGAGCTTCATTTAGGGGGGGGGGAAACGGTAGTTTTTGAAAACTACCGTTTCCCCCCCCCCCC
>KK114559.1:282031-312234 GCA_000611955.2 Stegodyphus mimosarum
AGACGAGACTCTTTACAGATGAGAGAAGATTTAGTCTGAGTTGCGATTCTAGACACATACACATCTGGACAGATCGGGGAACACGCAATAACCCCTTCAACATCATCAAAAGGGACTGTTTTGGAGGTCGCGGAGTTCTCGTTCGAGCAGACATAATGCTTGGTAGCCGGACCGACCTTCATATCTCCCAAGGAGGTTCGTCCCCTAAGACTGCTATTGTAACGATGTTCTTCTTCCTTATGTGCGTCTTTTCACAAGGGCTATGGGTCCTCAGTTACTCTTCATGGACGACAACGCTCCACCTCATCGCACAGTTACTGTCGAAGAGCTGTTGGAGAGGGAAGATATTGAACACATGGATTGGTCGGCAAGGTCTCTGGATCTAAATCCCGTCAAGCATGTACGGAACTTACTAGGGAGACACGTGGCAGCACGTAAATTTTCGCCAGTAACGATTCCGAAACTGCGATTGGTGCTACAAGAGGAACGAGCAGCAGTGTCTCAACAGCTCATTAACAACCACATCAGTATGCACAAATGATGTGAAACCTGCCTAGCAGTCAGGGGAGATCATATCCCCTATTAAAGACCGGATGTTTCTTGCTGGACACCCATCACAGGGATGTTTCGGCCTTCAGTCGCATTGCGCTCCATGCTACTTTTTATCCCTCTGATTTCTCTTTTAGTAAGTGTTGCTTTCATTACTCATGTCCTTACGTATTGGGGATCTTACGGTATTAAATGTGTTGATTTGGAAAGCTTTTGTACAAAGTTATATTGAAAAAACCGTCTCGTTCTTAATTTTTGCACACCAGTGTATTTTATCTACTTTTTAATATGATTAATTTAAGCGAAAATGTATTTAAAAGGTTTCATGTAATTAGAATGTTTCTAAATATTTAAATATTTTTCATAAAATGACACTAACTGGATTAATTAAAATCATTTTATGTACTTTTTATGATATGTCCTTAGGTTTCTGGCGGCTGGATTGGTTAGTTTTCAAAGAAAGAATATAACGAATATAAAAAAATGCATAGAAACCTCTAACACTGTATTGAGAATTTTAAAGTTATGTAAAAATTAAAGTTTAAAAAAATTTTGCGATTTTGCTGTTGAATTGTATGCGGTGACAGTGCAAAAAAGGCGATGCTTAATAATAAAGTTAAAAATAGAAAAAAAAATATCTTAGCAGAAGTGTCTTCAAAAAGCAGAATGGTAATCTGCGGAATTGAAAATTCTGAAATTGATACTTCGATCGATTTTTTTTTGTACGGTAGTCAAACCTCTTATAATTTTAGTTTTTCATAAAGAGTGTAAAACGTTGTCAAATATAAGTATAGGAATCGGGAGTACCGCATTCAAAGTCAGATTTCGTTATTTGTCCAAAATTAATTTTTTTAAAATTGAAATTGCCGAAACATGACTATTTTCGTCATTTAAATTACTTCTGTAACTGGAAGTGTATGTCTATAACCAAAGATTGCGAAAATAAAAGCCGGGTAAGTTTTTTTAAGTTGGCTCATAACCAAGATTTTTCGCGATTACAATACTTCCTTCATTTTGCAGAAAGAAGTAAAAGAAAATATATGCGATATGTTTGAGATGTTGCTTCGTGTTTTCAGCGTAAGAATAACAACTTATTTTGAGATGCATTAGGCTTGCTGTAAGGACATTTTTATCTCGGCTGAATTTTAACTAGGGTAAATTCGACAATTTTTAAAGATCTTAAGAAGGTCGTGTGGACTCTTAATAAACCACTATTCAATATTTACATGCGAAATGGAAATATGTTCCTAGCTGATTGCATTGATTGAAGATTTCGAATGTTGATTGTCCTAGGCTGAAATTTTATCTCCCACGAGATTTTGAAGCACTATTATTGTATATCTACTTCTCTCTCGAATAATTACATAGTTCTGTCGATTGTTTACTTTGTCGATTTCATTCGAAATGACATTCGTAACTGAAATGGTTGAATATCAATGATCTTGAATTCTAAGTTTAAGAATATGGAAGCTTATTTTATGGGATCATCCTTTAGAGGATAATAAGGGGATGTAAATAAAAAGATAGTGTTTATGGAACTTACACTCTTACTGTTCTATGTTACAGTTTTACACTTCAGTTCATTATTACAGTTTCTTCCTCTATCAATTTTTCATACATCAGCTAATGTTAAAATTTTCAGAAATATCATTTTTAAACATTTCTATCGTTGCTCAGCAACGGTTACGCGAAACAAATATGGCGTTGCCACTCCAATATTAAGGATAATAAATGTAATCATTTTTAAGTAATAAAATAATACAATATGAACTGCGTGGAGAAGAGTTAAATAAAAGGCAAACCATATTCCTCCGCCTGAAACTATGAACTCCCCCCAGAGCGGAATTCCGCATTGGTTGCACTAGCTGGACTCATTAAAATAATTATTTTTTTCTTTTTATAATAATAATTTTAGGCAGCTGGCGGCTCAAGTGGCTAATATTTAAAAAATAAAAGCTAATACCATAATAAATTTTCAAAATTAGAGAAAAATTTGCAAATCAAAAGAAGTTATTTCTAGGTTCAACAAGTAGAAATAGGAATTTTTGAGATCTACTTTTCCCTTCGGGGATATTACTTACCATCAACCAATGAATTCATATTATCAGACAGTTTTATGATGGATAAATTCGTGTTTTCTATTGACATTATTTTGATAGCTTTTATTGAAAACAGGTATTTGGAGATTTTAAAGTAATGAGCATTCTAGGAAGCGTCAAACCAAATTTGGCTCTTTAGCTTACAAGATACTTATTTTAAAAGCAAACCTTTGCAGGCAGATGCGAAAATATTGTCTTTAAAAGCGTTCACGTGTTTTATGTTTCGTAGAATTTTACTGTGTTTTAAAGAAAGCAAAAATCCTTAAACAAATCCATAGCTGGACGCATCAGTTGGACATAAAATTGAACAGTAAAAGGGGGAAAATTATGCAGTCTTAAATATTTATGAATTACAGTGCTCTCGAGTCTAAAGTAAAACTGATAATAAAATACAAAATATAGAATTAAAAAAAGGTTTCTATACAATGAACTTTTATTTAAAACTGATATCATAATTAAAGCTCTAAAAAGTTAAAAATGATTTACAATATATTTTAACACGAAGTATAAATTAAATAATTGCGTTTACAGAATTCACTACAATTTTATACCGCACATAATAAAAGTGTGGGATCCCTGAGTGCCGAAACCTAATAATTGAATAGCATTGCCAAATATATTAGCCATTATCACTTACAATTTTTTATCAATTTAATTGCATTTTAAAAGCATAAATCTTTATCTTTTCATATTTACCATGGGCGCCTCACCCTCTTATTATTCACGATTTAAAATTGTAGATGAGTTCTGTAAAGACCGCTATTTAATGTATTATTCCCATTAAAGCATATGATAAATTATTTTTCTCCTTTTAGTGCAGTTATTATGATACGCATTTTAAATAAAAGCTTATTATATAAAAACTTCTTTCTAATTTTATTTTATTTTAAAACAAGTACGCATATATTTCTTTAATTACTAACTAAGTATACAAAATATTTTCATAGTATTTTATTGGATACTTAAATAATGTTCTATAGTGCAACAACAAAGGTCACAAGTAAAATCATCAGCGAGAGCAATGGCACCCGCAACGGTAGAGATACGGAAGCCCTGCTACAGACCGTAGACCGTACATCTGCAGCAACGTTTTGGATTTATCGTTCGGTGCAATATATATTTGCGTATACATATATATGTACATGTAATTATTGCAGCTCATATACAGAATACTAATTTTAAATAGCAGTATATATGTGTATACTATCATTTAAAAGTCACATAATTACAAAATTACCAATTAAATACACTTCTTCTGTAAGCAACCACCGTCTTCCTGCTGTTATTTAAATTCAGATAGTACACTACGTGACATCATACTTTATTTTTCCACTATAAGATCATGTTCATGAATTCTTACGGAATTCGTGTGCCAGAAAATAGTGCTCGTAGCTACTTCGTAGCATTATTTTCATAAAGGAAAAATATTTCCATTTCATCTAAATTTTTATATGACCGTTAGATCAAGATCATGGTGTAATAAAACTGCATGTGAACATTGCTGACATTTTTTGCCATTTGAAAATCTTATAAATTATATTTCTGCAACAATTATTTCGGCCTTTCATAGGTAACAAAATTTCCAATTAAATACACTAGTAAATCATGAAAGAAGATCATTGAATGACATTTAAGGGGGAAAGGTCAACCTCGAATTATTTTAATTTATTTTTTTTAACCGAGTCCTTTGTACAAATTGAAAATGATATCAAAAATTGCAAGTTTTGACATTAAGTATCTTGGTCAATTTTTGTCGTACGTTAGTCAAACATTTCGTATTTTATTTTTTATCCGTTTGACGCGCGGTGGTCGCGCCCTGAAACCACCTATTTACGAATACTTTTCTCCTCTTCATTCCGAAATTTTTGAGTGAAAATCAATTATTACCATTGATTACTGATCATTTATCTCTAAATAAAACGAAATGACTGCAAGAATCCTACATTTTTTAGGTCTTAGTATTTTAAATCCGATGCCTTTTAAAATTCGTTTTCAAGAGACAAAATAACTTGTTTTTATTAATACACCTGGTTATCATAAACTAAGGAAAAATCACAAAAATCACGATGACTGAAAACGTTACACGTAGAATTTTATGAAACGTACCCATAATATACAACACATAGTAAGGTATCAAATAACATAAAAAGAAATTACCAGATAATTATGATAGTACAGAAATTAGCACATGTATAAAATAAACAAATCGAAGGTGTCAGTTTGCTATAGGAAAAGTACCTTCAATATGGAATATGATCGCCTCTAGAAGCAATACAGCACATACAGCGATGTGTATTACTTTCAATTATGCGGTATCAGCTCCATTGGAAGCGACAACCATTGCGCAGTTGCAAGCGCGGCAAGAGTCTAAGGTTGGCGGATTGAGAGCAGCTAGATGTCTCTCTAAAGCATCCCAAACATGCTCCATAGGATTCAAGTCCGGGGATTGAGTTGGTCACTCCATGCGCATAATTCTTTCCTGTTGAAGATAATCATCTACGATGCTAGCCCTGTGTGGTCTTGCGTTGTCATCCTGTAACAGGAAAGCATCGCCTATTGCCCCGGCATATGGGCGCACATAAGTATCAAGGATGCCATCTCTATAAACCTGAGCATCCATGGTTCCCCTTGGAAAGACATAAAGGTATGTGCGTCCACCCAAAGAGATGCCACCCCAAACGCAGATACTGCCTCTTCCGTATGCATCTCTTTCAGGGATGTTTGACGGATGATAACGGATTCCAGGTTCTCTTCATATCAAATAATGTCTACTGTCGCTTTCTAGACTAAACCTGGACTCATCCGTAAAGAGAACAGCCCTCCATTGATCAGGCGTCCAGTGGACATGTTGTCGTGTCCACTGCAAACGGTCCCTCCTATGGCGTGACGTGAGCGGCACGCAAATGGCTGGTGCATACAGACCACCTTCGTAAAGCCTTCTACGCACAATTGACGTTGATATCAACTTTCCGGTGGCTGCTGCAAGGGAGGATCTAAGAAGAGTCGGAGTAGCGGTTCTATTCCTGCGTGCACATAGTGTCAAATATTGGTCATCGGCGCTTGTCGTAGCAGTTGGCCGTCCTTGGCTGAACCTCCTAGATGCCGAATCTGTGGTTTGAAATTGCCTCCAAAGTCTATGAACCACAGATGGACTCACATGTCGCCATATGGCCACTTCTGTTTGATTTTGTCCTTCCTCTAGTCTCCCAATGGCTCTCTATCGTAGTTTTGCAGGCGAATGATGCCTGGAGATCATTGTTACGAATTGGTTACCTCAGATTTCTGATGTCGGAATCACAGTGAAATATGTGGGCTTGCTCTCAAACATGGACTTTTATGCTCCTCGCAGATGACGTATTCCGAGTGCAGCGCCAATAATTTGCATATTGCAGTTTTACTCAGCTACTCTTACTTGGCAACATATTCAGATTTTACCCGGTTTGGCTTATTTTTGAGGGAGTTATCGCTATTTTTGTGAATTTAGTTAATTTATGATAACTAGTGCATAAACAACTTTGAATTTCAAAAGTTATTCATCGAACATCATTATTTCTATCAGAAACAATAAAAAATAGCAATAATTAAACTGCATATGTAAAAAAAACCTATGCATATTTATAGCATTTGCTTTGTGGTTTCAGGGCGCGACCACTGAGCCACTACAGCATTATGTCACAATGTTCACAATCCTCTAGAGCAGTGATTCTCAAACTTTTTTTGTCGCGGCACACTTTTAACGATTTCAAAATTCGGCGACACATAAAAAAGATAAGTTTAAAATTTTTTTATTTACCTATAATACACTGTGTAAAATTGTTTATGATAATAATTTTGAATGCAAAATAAAATAATAGGTACTATAAAAACAGCAGTACGTTTATTAAGGGATTAATTACGAGCTAATAATGAGAATACTTTTAATGAGAAATTTGAGATTGATGTTTTTTATAATTTCATTTAATTTGGTCGTAAAAATGACAATGCTACTCTCATATCGTCTTCTGCCTTTAAACAGTCTCGATCTTTTATTTGTTTTTATGTTGGTTAATACTGAACATCGAATCCACGCCAGACGTAGAAAATTATTCTTGTTATGTAACCTTATTCTTGTTATGTAATACATACATAGCTACTTCAGTTGTTGAATTAAAATATCTTAATTGTAATGATTTATCTTAATTCTGTTATCAGACTTAAAAGTTATTAATTTGTTTTTATTTTGCAGTTGATCTTAAATTTTTCTTTGCCTTGTTGAAAAGTAATTGCTGTCATTTAATTTTTGGCAGTTTTGGTTAACTCTGAATTTAAGTTGCTTGAGTAATTTTTTTTTGTTTAGTTAATACTTAATTTTAACTTGCTTGCTTAACGTTTTATTTCTGGTTAAGTTGACCCTTAAGGTCAATTTTTTTTTTAAAAAACACTTTTAAAGTTTCTTGCCTTGGTTTAAAGTTTAATTTGGTTTTAAGTTTAATTTGATTTTGTTAACGTACCCCTCTTTCTTCTAAGCTGGAATCCGTATTTTCTGACTCTGGTGGTCGTGTTTGGTGTTGTAGAAAACATAAAAATTTTTCTATGTAATTATTATATTTCCATTGAAGAAATTTTCTTCAGTCTTTTATTAATTTGGTATTTAAAAATAAATCCTTAATTCTTTTCTAAAAAACTTTTACGTTGCATTTGGGAATCAAGATTTACGACTTTGTTTTGACGTTTGCTTGCTCTGCCAGACAGTGGTCTGAGAAATATCTTTCTTCAAGTGCGAAATTTGCACCCTGCTGAATCAGCTTGTTTTGTATGCCGCTACGCCACGCCAAGGTTGAGGGGTCGGGGTGATTCGCATTCTTACAGGCGTTCACCATGCTAAAACGGGACCCTGAACGGGGCTAGCTTCTGCTTGTCAGGTTGATGACCCTGGAGGGTCGCTTGTCACCATCGGAATCGGCGATTATTCGCCAACTTCTGTCTAACCAACCCTCTTGCGTTCACCTTCCAGTTTTTGATTCCGCTCCTAGGGTTGCCATGCTCTTGGCTGGATTTGGACCGTCTCGGATCGCCAAACGAGAAGCTGGCGAGATGAAGAAAAAGGGCCTGCAGCGATCTACGGGGAGAAGGAAAATTTTTCTGAAGGTTGTCGACAGACGAGAAAGCCGTCGCTCCGTCCCGAGTACTTTGTCTACGTAACAGTGGAAAGATGGCTAAAGAATTTGCGGAGAGAAAACCACCTATGGATGGCGACGCAGGAAGGACGGAGCCCAGATAGAAGGGGCTAAAGGTTCTAAAACTTTCATTACATGCCCATCATATTAACTTACATTCTCTTTCCTTTTTAGATTCAATATGGCTGAACGTTTCTTCAATGTACGCTGTTAAGTAATTGTGATTTCTTGTGGGGATCCCCTCTTTGTAGTGTAAACGGTATGTCATTTTATATTCTCATTTAGAACCGTACTACCACCACCTAATGTTATTGTTACTAGTTCTGTTTATCTTTAATAAATGAAATATTTAACTTAACTTAACTTATATGTTTTCACTTATAATTTAGAACACTGGACCCAATAAATTTAATTAAAACTTGAACGGGTTATTGCCCAAATTTAAACACAACGCTTTGTTAGTACTTTACCGTTGGAGTATGCTATTTACTTGTGCTATTTACTGTTATATTTGAACACATAGGTTTTACTGTCAAAATGTTGTTTTATCTTGTCTGTGACACAATTTTACACCCTTGCAGTATTTATAATAGTGTTATGATTTAAAGTTGGTTTTTTCATATTCTTGACTTTCATGTGTATTGAACATTGAAAACTGTAAAGTGAAAAATAACTCCAACAGGTAAAAATAGAAAAATTTAAGATCAACTACAAAATAAAAACAAATTAATAACTTTTAAGTCTGATAACAGAATTAAGATAAATCATTACAATTAAGATATTTTAATTCAACAACTGAAGTAGCTAAGTATGTATTACATAACATTCTTCGCTTTCTTTCTTCAGCGTAATTTCAATAAATAATAAAGCACTTTGTAGTAGTATCGGAAGATATAAATTTTATTCCATTCCTCGTAAACAGCTTTCCAAATCCCAAGGAGGGTTTTGTTCACCGTTTGGATTAATATGCTTTTTAAAAGTTCAGAAACGAAAACATGCATTGGTGATTTACCTGGAGATATAGTAGGAATATGAGTCAACGGGATATCCTTGATACCTGTTTCTTGTTTCATTTTTCGAGAACATTAGAAGTAGATTTTGACGGATTGCTGCTTCCTTTGTCTGGATACATTTCTACTGATTGATCGATCACACTGTGTGTAAGAAGAAGGCATTTTATATTTGAGAATTAGTTATAATATATATTTTAAAAATATGTGGAGTTGATCTTAACATTTTTATCTATTCTCCTTTTTTTCAAAGTGGTGTTATATGAAAAAAAAGCAACAATCGAAAATCCTTTTGAAAATCTTTATTTAGATTCTTTGAACCATGTTTTAAGATTTTTTTCTCGTCTTTGATGGTAGTAAATGGATCTCGATTTATCGCAGTCGGTTAAATACACTTAAGATTCATCTATTGTAACAACATTTTTCCATTTTTTCTGGATACATATTTCTTATAAAAATTTCTGCGTTCGGCTATGTACCGCGGAGAAAGATGTTGCGCATTGTGTTTTTTTTCCTTTTTTGGATTCAAATCAGAAGTAATTACTTTGTTTACAGTTCACGTTAAACATTTTAATGATTTTGTAACTGTCCTTGATGGATTTTCTTTTAATATTAAAAGATCTTACCTTTGCATGGTTATTCTGTTCTTCCCTTGGATATGTATTTGGAACCAATTTTGCACTTGAAACCATACCTTGGCCTTTTTTTCCTTTCTTATTGACATACTAATTATCATAGCTTCAGATATAAAAAAACATGCCTTTCACAGCGTTTTTTAATAACTATATACGAGTAATTTTCTCCGAAAAAGCACAACTATAGCCTTCCATCCACTGCTCCATTAAAAGCACCATTTTGCATGAAAATAAAACTATCAGGTAACAGACGATAATTTATACGTTCAAAAATAAGGTTGCAGTTACAAAAATTCCAAGCAGATCATTTTAGTATCAAAACAAAATCGTCTAAAAACATGCGAATAGCCTCAGTATAAATAAAAATTCGCTAAATGTATTTACCTCTTTTCCCTCGTGATCCCTACTTGAATGTGGTAGAAGATTACCAAGTCTTATTTTAGCTAATTTAATATCGTCTTTGTTTTCCGCAATCACAGATATTGCCTTTCTTGGCATATGGTATGCAACAGCCAGACCCGGATACGCCTGCCATTTTCATACGTTTCAAAAATCTCTTTTTTCACCTCCTTTCATGATCCTAATCCTTCCCTTCTTTTCTTCCTCCTGTTCTTATTAACTTTCTTAAAACTCACAGTTAACGAATTTGGAAACAGTTACCAAAAACTGAAAGCTTTCACATTTTAAATTACATCCAAAGGAGCGTTTTTTTAACATTTTGTGTGTTACCTTTATTTATTAAATATCATGTTCTCACTTTAACCATAAACTTCATTTCAAGAGCAATATTGCAAAATACTTTTAAATTTAAATATATCTTTAGAATTTCCGATACACAGTCTCACGCGCTGAAGATAAAAATATTTTTTCTGTGCAACGTTGCCATTGCTCGCTTTGAAATCCCCCAGTTCGTTAATCAAAAATTTGTTAAAGTTTTAAAAAATAAGAAATCGATAATAAAACAAATTCCAAACTTCAAATTTGGGCATTCAGATGGCCATATTTGCAGTAGGATTACGTGATTTAAAATTCGATGGCTCTAGGTACGGTTGTTTTATCACAGTGAGAGAAACTTACATACATTTATGCAGATTCTTCATTATTTAATTTCTTCAAATATAATACAGGGCTAGATAATATTTAGTGGCAACAGTTTCATAAGTAAACGGACATTCAGAGTGATTCAACGGGAAATCGCAAAATGAAAACAATAGTACTTCAGAAACAAAGATCCTTTGGACTAAAAAAAAAATCACAAAATCACGTAAAAATTCGAAGGTATAGAACGATTTCCTTATTGAGCAGTAGCAACAGCCATACTGATGCGCAAAGTCAGTCGTAGCATTGTTTCGTAAGAGGTGAATAAATGTGGTGCGCACAGTAGTAATTCTTCGAACTCCAGTCCTATTCTAAACAAATATCGTATGCCAAACAAAAATGCTAGACTATAAAAGGAAATATAAGTTGGATTTATCTTAAGGCTGATTTATGCCAAAGTTTCACTTCGGGTTTATTTGTTTGTAAGGAGTAAAGGAAGTATTGTAATCGCGAAAAATTTCGGGTACCTTATTTCAAAGATGATATCCGTTTTGACCGCTCTCCAATCCATCTGAATGAAGGTTTGGATGACATCTGTACGTAATCACAGAATAAAGGACCCTTTTTTCCAACATAGATTATAAAATGGATTCAGAAGACATTTTTCCGTGACGTCTGTGGGTGCTTAAGTACGCATATATTTCGCATAACTCAAAAAACGAGTAGCCGTAGAACGCTGAAATTTTGCATATAGGACTGCTATAAGATGCAAATGTGCCTCTCACGTTTTGGTTTTAATCGACAGAACCAAAACTATATAAATATATATATATCCACATTGTTACCCGGCTCAACGAGCTCAGTTATTTTTTATTCTTTTTTTTTGGTTAATTTAAGTTAATTTAATAATTTTTTGGTTAATTCTATAAATTTTTTGGTTAATTCTTTAGTTAATCTGTATGCAGTAGTTGTAGAATTGCCAACAATTTAAAAGTTGAAATGGCGCCAAGCCTGATGAGCCATTTGTTCACATTTGAAACTCTTAGAAGAAGAGTGAGGTCAGTTGGTGCACCAATTTCAATGTTTTTTTGTTCAGGGGACCAAAATTTAACTTTCAGTTTTGTGCCTCGAAAAATCCATCTTAATGCCCGCTGGCCGAAAGGCTTGTTTTTGCGCAGAAACTCCAATTTTAATTGCAAAAAACATTTTTTAACTGTATTTGATGTTTTATGGTTTTCTGCATTTCACAAATTTTATTAAAGATGTTTTCATTTTTTTGTATGTTTGCCTTGCTGCGAAGTGGGAACTGAATCAATTGAATTGGAAATCTATCTCTGATGAAAATCGAGGAAAGAAGTTTAAATGAAATGCTACAAAAATGTGTATAATTTAATATACTCTACAAGGAAGTCATCCAGTGACCACATCAGGCATTTTTGGTACACGTTTGAAGCAGATGCTTTAAACTCAACAGAAGAATAATTTGCATTTGAAACTGATCATGGAAAACTGTTGACATAAAGTTGTAAATTATAACTAGGCTTTGTGTATAGGTAAGGGAGTATTGTTCCCTGTTACTGCTTTGGGACCTCGCTATTTACCTTACCCGATTGCAATTCTATTGTAAGCCAATGTCATATCCCTAATTTTATTTACATATCGGAAAGTATACAAATTGGCTTTTCAGCTTTAATGTTCACTATGAGGATTCAAAAAGGATTGTAAGTTTGTGATATTTACATGAAGCAGTTGAAAAGAATTTGAAGTTATAAAATAAAATGAAAGCCGTAAAAAATCAGTTTAATGTATTTTATATGGCTTAGATCAGTGACCTTCAAACTGTGTTCTATGAAACTCAAATTGTGTCCCAGGTTTCCGTGAGTCGAAATAAAAATTAGAATGGAAACTAGCTGACTAGCGTTTATGAAATAAGTCAACTAGTGTTTAATTATGATGTTGATTTAGTTAGCCTTGAAAACTAATTAGAAGCTTCGTATATGGGATGCGAACGTTTTTAACGCGACGTCAGCAGTAACGTGCGGGCGAAAGTAGCTTCGGTGTTTCGATTGATCAGTTGATGTGCAAACAAAAATGCTTCTCACATGTCTGTAAATATTTTAACATCTAGTATTTAAGTGCAAAAATCTTTCTCGGCGTATATAGGAACAAAAATAAAAAAATAGACACAAAGAAATTCTGAACAAAAAGATCTGAAAAACTTCAGCCTTTTTGCCCGACAGGGTTTAAGGTTTTTACGCTCTCGCTCACCTCGCAATCTAAAAGTCTTCTGTTACGCTCACTCCTACTAACCTAGTTTTTTGTCTTTTTATCTTTATTATTAAACATCATTTCTTCGCACTTACAATTCATCGCCATTTACAATTCAACAGCAAAATTACAAAACTTCTAACAGCAGCATGGCGTATTACTTGAGTGGAACGTATTTGAACAAGTAATACGTTCCACTGCCACTTAACAGTTGTCTTAAGTTCGCCTTTGTGTACTAATGCAGGTTAGGGTGCAGCGAAAAAGCGTTTTTTGAAATTCATATTGCCTGAGTCATTACAGTGGTTCCAAATTTGTTAGAACAAATTGTGTTCAAATTTCAGTCCAAAATATTGATAGCTTGAGGTTCCATACCTCAAGTGAATACCTGCATTGAGTTTTTTAATGGTTTTATGCTTTTTCCATGAACTGCTTTACCAAAAACGCCATTATAAGCGCGAAACATTTCTTTCCGCACCAAAATCTCAAATTTAATGCTAAAATATGCTACTCGAGGGCAGAACAAATTCTAATCTGACTATTGGTTCTAGCTTGGGGTAAACAATTACGTAGCTTCCATGACCTTTCAACGACGTTTTGTTGTTAATTAGTTGGTTGTTCGGTGTATTTTTGCTTTATCAGTCATTGTGAATGTTAGACTAAGATGACGTCAATTAGAAGTGCGTCTTTCTGTAATGTGTTTGGAACTCCAGTACAACTTAAAAAGACAGTTCTACCCACGTATGCTGATGCAGTGAAGCAGTTCCTTTGGGTCAGAAATGAGTTATTAAAAGGATTAAGAAAAGGGAATAACAAAAAGGGAATAAGAAAGACTCGTGAGTCAAAGACATTACCGAAATTGTTTCCTGTGACTTGTCAATAATTTTAATGAAAAGCTCCATACTAGTTACGTTACCTCAGATAAGTTTACTTGCGAATTGTATCTAAATACACTCCAGCTAAAGTTATTCACAGGAGCAATCTGCGGAGAGAACGTCGTTAGGTACTGTCCAAGCTTCAGTCAACCGCTATGCCAATAATGCAGTCTTTGTATGCCTTTGATGGGAGGAAGGACAAAACTATAGAATTCTTTTTCTAGGACTACATCTGAGGAAGAGTATATTGTTCTAAACCTGGTTTATTTAAATCTGGTTCTGCTTATATAGGACATTAACTTCGGGTTCTGGGAGCAGTGCAGATATTACACAAAGCATCACCAATATAGTTATACAGAACGAGATTGAACTTTCCTATTGGTGTGATGGAACGAGCGTCAACACGGGGAAGAAAAATTGCGTAATTAACATAGCAACACGGGGAATAACATTGCGTGTTGAGATTTTTGTTGATTATAAACTGAATTACTTTGCATGCTTATTGCACACCAATAAACTGCTTCTTCGTGTTCTTTTCCAGAAGACTTATGAAAATACAGCTGGGACCTCAACAGTTTTATGGAACAACAGGAAAATGCTTGAAAACATGTGAAACCCTTGCCATGACAGTTGTGTTCCTATTCCAGTTAATCTATCTACTAAAACAGATAAAAGAGACATCAAAAATATCTCCTTGATATTTCTAAGGCAGAATCCTCGGGGGAGTGCCCTTCAGACCTAGCAAACGGGAGTCCTGGAAGATGGCCCACTCAAGAGGGCTCACAACAGCCAACAGAATTCTTCGTCTTTATGTATCAGTCGCCGAACCAACAGACGACTTTAAACTATTAGACGAATATGCTATATAAGTTTATGTGCTATCCTAGTTTGAAATAAAGAGAATCCCAAGAGCACCACATGAAGCACGTTCACGAAATTATTCAGAACTGTCATTTTGCTCAGTTGAAAACATCCTGATGGCGATGATGGATGATTGAATTTCAAAGCAGACGAGTACTTTGAGATGATTCATTGGGACAATCCCTTGGAACTACCGGCGACCTTGAATCTCAGCGACGAAAACATAAAATTAATTAGAGGCGGTTCTTAGTTTGAAACAGGTAAGTCTCTTGCCATTCTTAAGTAATAGAGAGAAGCATGTGAGACTCGTGACAGAAGCATCATTGGCAATATGTGGTGCAGAAGCCAGGGGTAGATTCATACGCAGTTCAATCAAGTCCTGGAACGAACTTCGAAGTTCAACACCAAGATGAATTTCTTCAGTTCTGTTGTGGAACATGAAGATGACGAGTTTTGAAGCTGAAACATTTTTATGGCAGTTTTTACCAATTACAGGTCAGGAAACAAAAATTGTTGTAGAAAAATCATTAAAAAGATATTGTTAAAATAATTTGATGTTTTCAATAATGTTAACATTGACTCTTTTATTTACCTCATTTGGAACCTGAAGATGATGAGCGATTGAGTTGTAATTCTTTTACTGTGTTTTTTGCATCGAAAAGAACCCTTTGTGGGACAGGAAATAATAAAATTTGAAAAAAATTCTGTTTTCTCATTTTTCCTCCACCCTAGTGGATGTGCGTGTGTGCACTCTTGTTATATTATTACTTTAATTACAACAACAACAACAACAACTTTCAATGTATTTTTATATATGTGTCGTGTTTCCCTTAGTTTGAATACCAGTTATTCGAATTTTTGTTATTTTCTTTAAACTTTTCAATTTCCCATCCCATTTCCTTGCCAGGATGCAAATTAAGTTAAAATGGAGAAGTCTATTTAAACTGGCTAAAAGAGAACGTTAGTTAGAGTGTGATTTCGGTAGCATAGCGCGCATAGCTATTTTGTCCTTTCTGCTGTTACTCTGAGTTACTAATACGCCTTCTGGCCTTTGGTTTAAAAGTTTATCCCCGGTGTGGGTTGCTGAGTCAACCTGTTAGTACTATGTAGTACAGCACTACTCTTTGCCATTTAAAGTCGTTGTTAAATTATTTTTAAGTTCCCACCGCAAGTAGTCTGTGTTATTGTGAGCGCGAAGTATGTGTATTTTTGTTAAAAAGTTTAATCTAATAAAAGGGAAACTTAAACCTCTTTCTTGTGTGCTGTTTCTTTACGCCTATGCGAGAAGTCGCCTTAGTAAGATCTTTTCCTTGCATGATAGTTAAACGAATAAGATCTCACACATGTACGTTTATGCTGTATTTATGTGTTTATATCTGCTTGTATATGTAATATGAATAACTGTGTTAATGCAATAGACATACTTCTTAGTAATAGTTATAATTTTAAGAATTCTAAAAATTGTTTTCAGTTCAACATAATATCAAATGTCTGGTCTGCCATCCTGAGCCTACGCTGTGGTACGAAAGATATTACGATTCTCTTCGCTAGGATGCCATTCAAATTCCGTGAGGCGTATATGTCTGGGTAGAAAGCTGGCTCAATGATGTAAAATGTAAATATATTTCGGAAATTTATGCTTTTAAATTATGCATTGTAATATGGAATATGTAATTAATTTTGCTACTATCATTTAAAATTAAAATAAATCTAGTTAACGATGAGTGTGGGAAAAAATTGCTATCCATTGGTATAGACCAAGTGTTACCATTCATAGAAATTAAAGCTGAATTCTTCTGTGAAAGTTTTATAAAATTTCTATAGAATTTGAGAAATATTTACTTAGAAGATTATTTATAAAACTTTACATGAATTTCTAAACAGCTCTATCAGAATCTATAAAAATGTTTCAAAAGGTTGTTTCTGCAAGAAATGTGTATGCATACTTAAACTAACCTTTCCTAAATGTTGCAGACGATTGCAAATTGCCTCCTGTCTGATCTCGGATACTGCTGTTTTGACAGGCATGCAGTTGCAAAATCTATGTAGATCTTTCCACTTATCCGAAAAAGGTGTTTCGGAATGGGAAATGACGTGAAATAAGTCCTCACTTATGATTCCAGAGGAGTATCTGTGGTAGAAAAGAATAATTTAAAAAAAATAGACACATTTCACTTTGAGATGAAGATCCATCTGTAAAGTGGTTAAAGAGTTTGATATCACTTTGTCCGTTTAAGTCAGGAATGTCTTCAGGTTATGCTTGCTTTCAAATCTTGAGAAATGGAGGACATTGGGCCCATGATCAGGTTAGCTAGTCAACAGTTTGGAGTTACTGTTCAGGGAGCAGCAGAAGCTTCTCTGGACAAATTATCTGGTCCACTCATGTGCATGGATCTTGTCACATAAGATGAAATTCAGATGAATATATTTGGAAGTTTGTGAAATACCAATAAGTAATGCTACATATTTGGGGACTTCGAGGCACAGTTACGAAGGGTTATTGCTTCAGATGAGATGCAAAGCGAAAGCCTAAGCAAGTAATCATCTTTTATTATTAAGCAATGACGTGTGGCAACTTTGCGATAGAATCCTCACGCATCTTTCTGAAGAAGCTGTCATTTAGCCCATCCAATTAGGCTCTTACTGTGTCGGTTTTCATGTCACGATGCAGCATTTCTGCTGCACCCGCGATGAGCCGGAAGAGTTTGTTTTGAAGTATTTGCAGTTTTTGGATTTTCCGCTCACTGGCATTTGCCCAAGTCGGAGAGGCATATGCAAAAATACAGCGGATGCTGGGAAAGATCCTTCTGTTCCTCGGAAGGCTAAGTCCAGAGGAGTTAGCGGTTGGATTATTTGTGATATACAGGTTAGAAACATTGTAGTGTGTCAGAGAACTCAGCACATTCTAATGTATCTAGCCTGTATTTATAATAAGCTAACTGGTGGCACTGTGCCTGAACGAATTTATGAATGCAATCTCTTGCTGAATTCTTTGGCTTGTGTATGATGGACTTTAAAATCTTGCACGGTAGAATAAAAATGCATAGCGGCTACCTAAACGAAAACAAAAGCCCATCACGGATAAATGACCATCTCAACTGCATTTTATTCCTGAAATATATGAGTTTAGCAATTAACCATTCTGTTTGTTGATAGTACTGTTATAGGTTTGGCTTATTATAACTTAGGTATGTGTTCTGTTCACAATATTTCCCTGAACGAGTTGCATTAAGGCTTTGTGTCATTAAATTTCGAATTTAAAGTTCGTTTTTGTGAATAATCCATTTGATAGAGCCGAATCTGTCAGTGACCGAAATCTAGCGATTTCTTTAAACATTTCATCTTTTATCTAGGGGACTAGCTAGGTTTTTGCTCGTACTCGAAAAGTACTACTATTGTTACAAAATCCATAAAGCATGAGTCCATAAATTTTCCCTCTGATATAGTCTATGTGTTTAGACCGCGTGTATAAGCGATTTAAGGTTACTCCTACATGTTTAGAGTAGGCGACCACAGGCAGGTTAGTAAACGAAACGAAGTAAGTAAACGAAAAACAACTACAACGAAATAATTGTAGTTGTTTTTCAATTTTGTCGTTCTTCTGTTATTTCTTGACGATAGGGAACACATCTTATTTGTTTTTTGTTCGCGTACGTATCCATGCTTGAAAGTACTGTTGCTCACAGTTAGTCACGAAGGTCTTTCATTTTCCTTGCTATCATGCAGAATATTAGCATTGAACGTTTGGTTCATTTGACTGATATGTAACTCAGAAGTCTTAAACACACAATTTGCATGCGGGACAAACGCACGATCTGAAAGCACTTTGCGGAAGACATTTTGTTTTTAACAAAATGAAAGTTTTTTACTAGCAAATTTAGGAAAAAATAAACTTAAAAATTTTGCTTACTAGTTTTTATCCAAACATATATAAACAATAATAATATTATCGCCAAGGAGAAAAATTCAAATTTATACATTTTCCGATTGAAATCTTAAATCTGGTAGCTGAATGACATTTCTATTGAGTTGCACAATGTAGTGATAATTAAATATTAAATTTTTAGACTGGCATTTATTTCAGTTTATTCTAACATGCTTAATTAATCATTAACACCCGTATATATACGGCTTAGAGTATCTTTGTGACGTCTTTAAGAAACTATAAATACGTGCATCGTGAAATATGTTCAACAAATTATAGCATTATATTAAAAGTGCATGGGATAAAAGTATATAAATCCAGGTATTAGCACCAGGTACGTGAATCGAGAAAATACACCTTTCTCAGAGCAGTTTTAAGAAATTTGGACGTTCTTAACAAATCCATGTGCCGAACAGATGATTTTAAATAAATTACTTTAATTTAAGTTATAAATAAACAAATTATAAAAGGTTTTTAGTTTTCAGCTAAAATGTTGAGAAAAATAATGATAACCTAGTCTTTTTTTCTTATTTATTAAATGATTCTTCCAAAATACAAATGTTTGTATACAAATAATGATAAACTTCTTTCATACTGCAGCTTGACGCTGGATGACGTTTCCATTCTGATTAAGTTCGTAGCCTTGGAGAAAAATCATTAGATATTGCCTTCATCAGAGATTTGATGTGCTCATCTGTTGAAAGGGCTCTTTTTTATTAATTCTCAGCTGCAAGAAAAGCTATTCACAGTACAGTTATGTTCCCAACCAAAGTGATTATTCTTAGGGCAAAAAACTCATAAGTGAGCTTATTTATTTTTTGACGAGTTCCAATAAAGGCTAATAAAATTTGAATCTTCAAATACTTGAATAAGATTTATATCACATTGTAAATTAATTAGCTTCATTTACAGAATTTATGGTGCATTGCTGATGCTCGTTTTTGATTGTAATAAAAATAATGTAAACTCGGACTTAAAATATATCTTGAAATACAACAGTCAAATCGACAACCTTGTATTCAGCGTATATTTTGTAAAATCCCGATCGATTTCGAGGGAAAACGGGTCCCCCTTCATCATAAGCAAAAAATTCTGCCAAAGCGAGAAAGCGAATGTCGATCATATTTATACCCACAAGCCGACCAGTGGAAGAGTCGATAGCGCCATCTAAATAATAGTAACTAAAATGAAGGGTTAAGTTAGTAGAATGTTGAAGGCATTAGGCAAGACTGGATTGGAATTGAAATCATTGACTAAACAGGATAAATTTTTGTGAATGCGAAAAGCTTCAAGAAAATCCAATTCCCTAATAGAACCAGCTTTCTGGATAATTTTAGCATAAAAAATTAACGAAAAAGGCGAAATTAACAAATCTTCAATAGCTAATCATAGTTGGAAATTCAGACACAAGTTTGATTTGGGTTCTGCTAAAATTATCCAGAAAGCTAGTTCTATTAGGGAATTGGAATTTCTTGAAGCTTTTCACGTTCACAAAAACTTATCCTGTTTAGTCAATGATTTCAATTCCAATCCAGTCTTGCCTAATGCTTTCAAAATTCTACTACCTTTCATTTCAATTATTATTTCTGCCGATAGATGGGGCTATCGGCTCTTCCACTGGTCGCCTTGTTGGTATAATTATGATCGATATTCGCTTTGTCGCTATTGGAGAATTTTTTGCTTCTGATGAAAGGGGACCCGTTTTGCCCTCGAAATCGATTGGGATATTACAAAATCTACGCCGAATACAAGGTTGTCGATTTGCCTATTTTATTTTTCCCGTCGGCATGTTTCTCTTGCGTCTTGATATCTTGAAATCTTTGCAGCATCATATTAGCAACGAATAACGTAACTGAAATATATTCGGGGCCGCATAAAATTGCTTCTGAGGTCCTAAGTGAAGAATAAAGATAGCAAAATTTAGCTTACCTTTTGTGCACCCAGCAGCAGCAGTTAAATCTCCGAAACTTCATTGGTGTGAGGGATGTATCCATTAATGATAGGATGCATACTTAAGCACAAATCATATTTATTCAGCTATAACTAAATAATATAAAGCGACAGATACATTAATGTTTGCATACAAGCACATACGAAAGCTTAAAAAGAAGTAAGGATTAACTGTATCATGGGATGTATTAATTGGGTGTGATTGACGTATTTGGAATGGTTGATGTAGTTGGTATGGTTGTTGCGCGCGCACCTTGGCATTTCTAGGGTTACCAGAAGTTAAGTTAAAAATAACATTTTCTTCTTCTCAAATGCCTGATTAATTTACAACAATTCCCCCTTTAATCATGCATTTGGGAAATGTTACAAATCAGATTTAGCTCATTTCTTAATTTCAGAAATTTTGGTTTGGGCAATGGCTTAGTGAAAATATCTGCAATCATGGAATTTGTATTGCAGTATGTTATCTCGATTGTTTTATTTTCTTCCATTTCTCTTAAAAAGAAATATTTAACATTAATATGCTTTAACCTGGTATTCATTTTTCCCTGTTTTATCAGAGCTATTGTGGACTTATTGTCCTCATATATCTTAATGGGTAATTTTTGAGGTAGATCAAAATCTTTAAGGAGATCTAATATCCATTTGAGCTCTTGAGCAGCAGTAGCTGCAGAAATAAGCTCGGATTCGGTAGATGATAAGGAAACACAATTTTGTCTCTTTGTGGACCAAAATATTGGGCTGTTTCCCAGAAAAAATAAATTTCCACCCGTTGATCGTCTCGTGGTTAAATCAGATGCATAGTCAGCATCAGTATAACAGGAAAGTGATGGTGGGCTATCAGAGTCAATTTTCAGGCAAATGTCCTTTGTAGAGTTCAGGTATTCAATCACTCTTAGAACTGCTTTCCAGTCCTTCTCCTTTGGAGACTCATTTTTCCTGCTTAACAGATTCACTGCTAGGGTGATGTCTGGTCTTGTTACAGTGGCTATGTATAATAAGGCTCCGATGGCTTGCCTATACTTCGTATTGTCCACTGGTGGAGAGACGTCCTCTTCCTTTGGATAAGAAGTATCCATTGGTGTGTAAGATGGTTTGTGGATATCTGGACAAAACATCATCTTCAATTTTTCTATTTTTGATTTTTGGCTCAATAGGAACTTGTTTTCATCTCTTTTGATGTTGATTCCTAAGTAGTTTCTGACTTCTCCTAAGTCTTTTGCTTCGAAGAATTCGTTGAGATATTTGATTAGCCTTTTAATTTTTTCCTCGCTTTTGCATGCTATAAGTATATCGTCGACGTAGACAATAATCATTATCGTATCATTTCCATCTTTCTTTAGAAATAAGCATGGGTCTGCTGTACTCTGCGAAAAGTTAGTGTTCTTTAATACTTCTTCGACTCTTTTATTCCATGATCTAGCAGCTTGTTTTAATCCATAAAGAGCTTTTTTCAATTTGCAAACTTTTCCTTCTTGTCCCGGTTGAATTGTACCTTCTGGTTGTTCCATGAATATTTCTTCTTTTAAATTTCCGTGTAGAAATGCTGTAGTGACGTCTACATGTCTCACGTGCATTTTATCATATGCTGCGACAGCAAGAAAAGTTCTGATAGTTGTATGTCGAACTACTGGTGCAAAGGTATGATCGTAGTCAGTTCCGAATTTTTGACTATAACCTTTTGCAACTAGTCGCGCCTTGTAACGAATGACTGTTCCATCTTCGTTTTCTTTCAGATTGAAAATCCATCTACAGCCAATAGGTTTCTTTCCTACAGGAAGCTCAACCAGTTCCCAAGTTTTATTTCGGGATAAGGAATTGATTTCTTCGTCAACTGCGAGTAACCACTTTTCCTTTTCTTCAGAATTCAATTTATCCAAGTCTTTAAAATTCTCTGGTATGGTTTTTATTGTGTTTGTTAAGTATCCTAGACGTTCTGGTGGTTTCCCTTTCGTTTTCCTTTCTGATCGTCTTGGCTCAACTTCGGATACAACTTTGTGTTTTTCTGCAGTTTCTTCATCGTTTTCAACATCTTCAGCCTTTGGATGGAGAGAAATTTCAATATTTTCATTCTCTGATAATTCTTCGACAAATTTGACGCTTCTACTGATTATTATTCGATTTTCACCTGTGTAGATTCTGTAACCCTTTGATCGTTGATCGTAACCGACAAAAATTCCTTCAATCGCTTTCTGGTCTAATTTTTTACGATTTTCCTTATGTACATATGCATAGGCTGTGCAACCAAATTGTTTCATATGAGCTAAATTAGGTTTTCTTCCGCTCCATAATTCATAAGGAGTCTTATCACAAGCTCTGGTTGGAAGACGGTTCTGGATGTAATTTGCTGTATTTACAGCTTCACCCCAGAATTTGTTTGGAAGTCGTCTTTGGGACAGTAGGCACCTGGTCATCTCAACAAGGCTTCTGTTTTTCCTTTCACTCACACCGTTCTGAGGAGGCGAAAAAGGAACAGTTAGTTGATGTTTGATGCCGTTACTCGATAGAAATTCCTCCATTTTCTCACTGGTATATTCACCGCCGTTATCGGTTCGAAGTGTCTGGATAGTTCTTCCAAATTTATTTCTTGTTATACCGACAAAGTCCTTTAATTTACCAAGAACTTCATTCTTTTTAGCAAGCAAATAGATGACCGTGTATCTAGTAAAGTCATCAATAAAGGTTACGAAATAAAGCTTTCCACCAATACTTGGAGTAGGCATAGGCCCGCAAATGTCACTATGTATAAGTTCCAGTGGTTTTCTTGCTCGAACACTAGCAGCTTTTGGATAAGGAATTTGTTGCATTTTATTCTTTATGCATTCTGAACAGCTATCATTATGAGTGCAATTATCTAATTTTATCCCTTCTGCAAGATTTTCTCTTATTAATTGTTTGATTGCGTCATAACTTCGATGACCTAACCTTGAATGCCATATTTGTATACAGTTTTTATTTTTACATTCAACTGCAAAATTAGCGCTTTCTGGTTTTGTGATTAAAACAATTTTATATAAACTGTTATCGTCAGAATATGCGCGCATAATTAATTGGCTATCCTTTTTTACGTAACAATTTTCCTTTTCGAAAGTAACAGAATATCCATTACTAGCAATTTGTTTAACAGAAATCAAGTTGCTCTTTAAATCAGGAACGTAATAAACATTAGTCAATCGAATTTTCTGCAATCCACATTCTTCTTCTAAATTAAGGTCAACAAATCCTCTGCCCTGCGAATATAAAATTTTTCCATCTGCTAAAATGATTTTCGCTCGAGAATCCTCATATATCAGTTCAGTAAATAAACTTTCATCTCCTACTAGATGACTGCTAGCGCCGGAATCCATGTATAAAATTTTCTTATTTATATTTTGTTCTGAGCAATACCGCGGAGTAATTATTAAACCCTTTTCATAAACAGTACTTTGGACTGGCTTTGAAACATGCCTGTGAGTGTCGGATTCACTGCGTCTCTCTTCGAAAGTGTCTGCGCTCATACAATGTCGGGTCGATTTTCCGACATGTTTGGCCACGCGAGTTTCTGATTTCGAGTTGTCAGGACAAGAATTATTACTTTTGTTCTGCAATTTAAAACAACGCTCACGAGTATGACCACTGCGTTTACAAAAGGTACAGAATTTCTTTTGTCTACTATTATCATAATTTCTAGCATTTATTGCAGATTTAAACGCCGTTGAAGAATTAGAGCTTCGATCTGCTTGTTGTTCTAGTCTTCTGTTATATTCGTCAGTGAGTTTCGTTTTTACAAGATCTGTAGTTATAAGAGTTTCCTCTCTAGCTTCAATGGCAGTTATAAGATTATTGTATGATTCCGGAATTGAAACTAACATAAGTGCGGCTACATGCTGATCCGGAATGTTCTCACCAATAGCTTTGAGTCTTTCGACTAAGTCCATCATATGAGTGATGTGTGCGATCATATCACCATGTTCAGCCATTTTTATAGAATATAATTTTCTCAGAAGATATAATTTGCTGCTCAAATTGGAGCGCTCATGAATTGACTTTAATTTCTGCCATGTACCGGCAGTAGTCGTTTCATCTCTAACATGAATAATCTGAGAGTCGTCAATGCATAGATTTATTATAGCTCGTGCTTGTTTATCCCTCTTTAAAAATTCATCATCGGGTTTAGAAGGTGGGGGAGAATAAAGAAGATCATCTAACCCATCACGCATTAAAAGCATTTGAATCTTGAATTTCCAAGTAGCATAATTTTCGGAATTCAGTTTCGTTATTTGCATACAATCTTTAAGACTTGACTGTGCCATTATTAATTCTTATTTAGCAGTTTCAAAAGTTTATATATTATATGCATAGTTCAAATTTTAGTTTCGGGATTTACAACATTCAGTCTCATAATCTATGAAGAATAAAGATAGCAAAATTTAGCTTACCTTTTGTGCACCCAGCAGCAGCAGTTAAATCTCCGAAACTTCATTGGTGTGAGGGATGTATCCATTAATGATAGGATGCATACTTAAGCACAAATCATATTTATTCAGCTATAACTAAATAATATAAAGCGACAGATACATTAATGTTTGCATACAAGCACATACGAAAGCTTAAAAAGAAGTAAGGATTAACTGTATCATGGGATGTATTAATTGGGTGTGATTGACGTATTTGGAATGGTTGATGTAGTTGGTATGGTTGTTGCGCGCGCACCTTGGCATTTCTAGGGTTACCAGAAGTTAAGTTAAAAATAACATTTTCTTCTTCTCAAATGCCTGATTAATTTACAACACTAAGCGGCCCGCGTTGATCCACTGATGTAAAAGGTTACATGATTCTGAAATAAGGGAATTAGAGCGGAAAATGTACACTTACGGAATACTATGGAAAATGGAAGTTGTGTCAGATATGCTTTAGAACCTCAAATCAGAACTGCATTTTTTACTTCCTTTTATGAAGCAACAAATATACTGTTATCAAGAAGTTTTGTATTTGACAGGTACTGTAAAGACAGTATTGTAATCGCTAAAAATTTCGGTTTTCAGATTTCGAGAAAAATATTCATTTTGACAGTTCTTAGATGTATTTTGACTATTTCCGATGTGATATCTATAGGTACGTATGTTACGTAACCGAAAAACGGTTTACCATAAAATGTTGAAATCTCATATTTGGGACTCTTATAATATCAAGTTCTACATTGGCCTTTTGGGATGAAATCGGCAGTGCGAAAATTACATACACTCTTAGACAAAAAAAAACGACGCACCAAGAAGGAGTTATCCGAATGGGACGAAAATCAGTAGAAGTGATGTATAGAAAAACATGATTACAGTTTAAGAAAACTTGAATGATTTATTGAAATGATAGAGCTTCACAAAGTGAAAAAGTCAGTAACGCATGTGTCCACCTCTGGCCCTTATGCAAGAAGTTATTCGTCTTGCAACGATTGATAGAGGTTGCGGATGTCCTCCTGAGGGATATCGTGCCACATTCTGTCCAACTGCGCGTTAGATCGTCAACATCCCGAGCTGGTTGAAGGACCCTGTCCATAATGCTCCAAAAGTGCCCAATAGGAGAGACATTCCTGGCCAAGGTTAATGTTCGGCAAGTACTAAGGCAAGCAGTAGAAACATGTGCAGTGTGGGGGGCGGGCATTATCTTGCTGAAATGTAAGCCTAGGGTGGCTTAACACGAAGGATAACATAACGGACCTTAGAACTTCGTCGACGTACCGCTGTGCTGTAAGGTTAGGACGGATGGCAACCAAAGGGGTCCTACTATGAAATGAAATGGCACTCAGATCATCACTCCAGGTTGTCGGCCTGTCTGCCGGAACACAGTCAGGTTGATATCACACTGCTGTCCGGGGCGTCTCCAGACTCGCTTTCGCTGGTCATCGGGGCTCAGTTCAAAGCGGGACTCATCACTGAAGACTGTTCTACTCCAGTCAGTGACATTCCAGTGCGAATGAGCCCAACACCACTGCAAACGGGCTTGATGTTGTACAGAGGTCAATGGTAGTCGGTGCAAGGGGCGCCGTGACCTCAGCCCCCTTTCTGTGAGCCGTCTATGAATGGTACGTGCTGTCACTGAAGCGCTAGTTTCACGTACAATCGATGATAATGATGCATCTGGGGCTGTGAGTGCCGCTCTGACGATTGCTCGGTCTTCACGTTCTGTCGTTTCTCTAGGCCTACCGCTTCCTTCTTGATGCTGTGTGCGGCCATGGTTCACCCACTTCTGCCAACATCGTCTAATAGTGGCATCGCTCCTGCTCAAATGTCGAGCTATTCGCCGATAAGACCAACCGGCTTCTTTGAGCCAACCACACGACCTCTCTCAAATTCTGACATTTGCGCATATCGTTCGCGAACTTGTATGCAAGGCATAGTTACTGGGTACATGGAACGAAATTCGGAAAGAATTTATGACCTGGAATCGTAATTTCTCCTCTTAATTATCCTGCCAGTTGCGCAGATCAGATGCGCTGTAGCGACAACCATTTATTCATTGGCAGCCAAAATGTAAAATTTTGCATTTTCCGTCGAAACCTGTATGCATATCAATTTGTGTCCAATTTGCTTTATATCTTCTCGGTGCTTCATCTTCATGGTGCGTCGTTTTTTTTTTGTCTAAGAGTGTATTACTCAAAAGGTTTTTAAACCAGGTAAAAACATATTGCAAATGTTAATTCAAAATTTGGTAAACTTCCAGCGTTTTGTTTTTATTTTTATTTTTTGATGGTTGTATCATAGTAATTTAGAAAAAGATAATATTTGATAGGTAAGACTACATTTATTTAAAATGCAACAAAGATACTTTTACTCTTTAAAATGTGTGTAATTTAATAGGCGTACAAGGACAGGATGTGGCGCCCAGATCAGACGTTTTAACAAATTCGGTTAGTTGTTGAAAGAAATGATTTTGCTGAGAAAAAAAAATATCGAAACTAAACCTTTTACTTTTTATTGATCAACAAAGAAAGGATACATACATGTACATTTTTGGATCTTACAAATGCACTTAAAACATAACAAACGGACTAAAGTTAAAACGAAAAAGGACTTTCTTCATTACATGGTAAGTTAGACAGAAAGAACTCTAATACGAGTTGGAAATTATCTGATTGTCTTACGAAACTATAAATTTAGAACATTAGATATTGTTTCTCTTTCCACCACATCTAAATGTTCTAATTTTCAGGAGTTTCATAACGGCCCACATATTATAGAAAACTGATATTTTATTATTACTTTTATATGTGGAATTTAATTCACGTATCTTAAGCTTTTCAATTACGGAAAATTTAAATTTAATTAAAGTGTAAAAACTAAAGATGGAGTAGCATAACAAGCTTTCATGTGATTTATTTATCTAAACGTATACTTAGAAGCTTAAAAATAGAGTCAGTTACGGTTTTCGTATTCCATGAGTAAAAATTCCCAGTCAATTAAGAGAAAAACCTCCTTGGACTTTGGAAAGCTGTACAAGTAGGAAGGGATAAAATACCTCTTTTCGACTCCACAAAATGCCCTTTTCAAATTACTACTTAGAAAGATAGTGAAGAATAAGGGTTACCAAAGAGATTATTGAAAATAGGAATAGTTTGAGTAAAATATATCTATAAATGCAAGGAAGTTCGTCCGCAAATGTGGGAACAACCTCTATGTACTTAATATGAAAGTTAATTTTGAAATCTCTTTCTTGACATTGATTAGAAAATAAAATTTCTGACGCAAATACGTGTTTTAATTTATTTTCTTTATACATGAATTATTAAATAATTTATAGCAGATTAAAATATTCACCATTAACCGTAAACATTACAATTTTTTTAAAACTTTTGAACAAATTAATCTAATATTTGTGTAGAAAATTTGGGGGACTTATGCATCGTCTACTGAACTGCATGTTATTACTGAGAACTGCATGCTTAGAAACTATAATTAATTTTTTCTGAACTTTAAATGGGATGAACTAACTCTAGATTATTAGTTTTTAATTTTGTAATTTACGAGTGAACTTACATTTTTAAAGCTTTATTTTTTACATAATGATAATGTTTTTGAGATTTTTGAATTATTAGATTATCATACGTTACTGGAATATATACATAACTGAATGTGTTATGTAAATGGATATTGTATTTGTCATTCCAAAGTTATGAAGATTTTGCCAAAATCAAAATATTAGTAAAAAAAAGGATATGAATCAGCGCGTTTATTCGTGCTTTTGTTTTCATTAATTCATTTACTAATCAAACTTTTACCCTGTCTTAATTTAATTTTTTGTAAAGCGCAATAAAACAAATTGAGGGAGTATACTGTACTCAACATCCTCAGATTTAGAAAGATATAAGTTTCTAAAATGATAGTTTATTCTGAATCAGATTATATTTCATTATATATTACAGATATATTGAATATTTACTAACTTGTAAGCTTCGAATTTCCGTACTATATGTAAAAGAAGTATTACATTCATCATTTAACAGGTAGAATAATTTATTTCATAAGATAATTATAAATTAACTTTAATAAATTAGTAAATGTTCGAAATTATATTTTATTGTTGCTTTGAAAAATAATTTGTTTTTGTAGAAAAGCCTATGGGCGAACGGAATTTTATAAATGAAAGCAACATTAACTTACCTTTACGATGAAAAATTAGTAATATTTCGATTAGTATTTTACTTTAGTTTGTACTACTTGGGGGCTAGATAGTATTTCTTGCACAGATTTTGCTACGTTTAACAAGGGCTTTTCGAAATTTTTGAGCATCTATTAAGATTGAAAAATCTACCAACCGAAGTAGAACAAGGACAATATATTGAAGGAGAAATCGTCTCCAGCCCGTGTTATGCAGTGAGATTTTTTACTTTGTCTTTCCTGTTTTTCCACGGAATAGTCTTAGAATCCGGTTAAATTAAATAAACTTTCTACTGCACGTTTCAAAAGCTTGAGCAATTAAACATCCTTAGGAATTTTGAATTTGAGGAAGCAATTAAATAAAGAACATTAATTTTGATCACGTCTAGAATTTCAATAAAACATTTGCAAAGCTAATAGGAAAATTTATGAAAACTGTATTACTTAAATTAATTTTCTTGATAAAAATCAATCATATAAAAGATGAAATACGTAAAAATAAAATTTTCCGAATTTTAAGATTTCATGGGATGGAGATCTGATATTGCGTACTAATTATTTGTTATCTGCCTGACGTGCAAAGCATCCTTTAAAAACTTGCAATCCGAAACTTACTTGGATATCAATCTTTAGCTATAGATCATACGCTTCTCAAAATTATAGATAAGAGCCAGCTTCCCTTAAAAGTCTTCCCTCAAAGTAGGCATTCATGCCCGTTAGCCAGCTAGCCCTCGTGTGCTTGGCCATACTAAACTTTGGTTAATATGTATGCACTAATGTGTAGCGACGTTTGTACAGACAACTGCAGCAGAAGTACAAAAAGATAATAAATAAAAATCTGATCTTAAGGTTTTTTTCCATAAAATTTAATTGTATATGTGTTAAAAGTTTCATAAACACTTAAAGTCTTAAAAGTCTTAAAAAGAATCAAGTTCTGTAACTTTACTGGATTAAACAGCCATTATTTTATATATTACAGTTTTAAGAATAAAAATCTGCATGCACTTCAGTTTTGCTTTTATGTCCTGTAAATTAAACTTTGGTAAAATAATAATGTTACCAGCAGAATATAGTTTAAAGAGTTTTCTTAATTTATTTTAAAAATGAGATCAAAACGCTTCTTATTAAATAAAATGAAAATGTATGTTTTAAAGATTAAAAAAGTATATTATAACCCATCGATGTTGTTATTAAATATATAATAATTTAT
>KK114559.1:312245-356385 GCA_000611955.2 Stegodyphus mimosarum
TTATTTATTTGAAACTTTTATATAATACTTAAACTTTTATATAATATTTATTTATTTGAAACTTTTTTAACCATAAATTTAGTTGATGCTACCTGACATATATGCTAACTGAGCGTGAATTTTCTAGCATTCACAAATTTAGAAAATTCTGTATCTAAAACAGATAACGTACCAATTCCCATTTTGGTTTCATTTTTGTACGTGACAAACACATAAAACAAAATAAAAGAAATTATTTTGTGCTCCACTGATTAAACTGTAAAAAAAAGTAATTAGAAGTGATAATTAAGTAAAACAAACTGTGCCAATGTTATGATGGTTTTCGTCAATGCAACAGTTTGAAATACGCTTAGAAAGTTAAAAGAAGCGCTGTTTATATTTTAGGCTAATTTAAAGTCATAGAGTTAAGAAGTAAAAGTAAAATATTTGCATTTAAGTTTGCGAACTTTTGGTTATTTATAAGACATCTGGGAATAAATGTTCTTCCTGCTACGTTAATTATCTTTTCCGGAAATGGTAATAAAATGTAGTTCTCCGTAAATATGTGGGCTACGTTTTTTTTCACTTTATTTACATATTTTATGTATTCTTCCGAACTTCTGAAACATTTTTAAGTCCGTGTTCGAAATCTTTTTATTTTCGGATTAGAGTATGGATGGTCATACCGAAACAGCAGCTAAATCTTAATATTCCTGGAATTATTTGTCCCAATCCTTTTAAGATAGAAAGCTTTCCCAGAGTAGGTGGGAAACATCTCCCAAGTAGACCAAGTAACCAGTCGGCGGAATAAAGTAAAGTATAGCTGAAAAGTAAATAAAAGCTATTTTATTTTTCATGTCAAAGAAATTTGTTTAGGGCAGTTAGGGGCTAATTGTAATAAGTGTGAGTAGTAAAATGCATGTTACGAAGTGGTTTTTAAAATGTTTTATCAGAATTTTTACTAAACAAGATTTTATGACGGGTCCTCTTGCGTAAGTACAGTTAATGCCCCAACGAAATGGATAGTGAGGGGCTGCGTGTGCGTCCTTCGTCTTAGCTAGTTAGTGATAAAAAGTATTTCGTAAATTTTGATTTAAAGTAACTTAACTGATCTTTTAAAAGTGGTTTTATCTATTTATTTTATCCATGTATTAAGATTTATTCACTTATTGATTTAATTTTTTATTAATCATATAATTTTTTTATAAATCAACAAAAAGTCCGAAACCGTAGGATGGCTACCAGTTGCGATATGGTACAACTTACCCCGATATCTTGATTCATGGAGGTAGACTTTCTTCTTTAGTTTTCTTCCCCAAAATAGAAAAATAAGTTTTTCACCTTCATGAAACCTATCTTTAAATGTTATGAACAGCTGATAAATATACTTCTGCATTAAAAACACTATGAACAGTTCTTAAAAAAAAACTTTTGAATTTTCTTAATTAAAAAGATGTGAAAGTGCCTTTTTCAATTTTTCTGGTTATTTTTGTATTAAATTAGTTACATTTCATTGCTCGTTTGAAGGCTAATTTTTCTCATCGTTTAATGTGATCATTCGGATAAGGTTATCAAGATAGCCGTGGGCAAACATGATTACATTAAAGGGTGCCCACTGTATTGTATGTAAAAAGGAATGTTTAAAAAAGTGGGAATAAAAGTTTGAAGATTATGCGTTTAATATATTTAGAAACTATAGATAAGTTGTAGCTGAAATACACTGTAGGTTTCCTTATCTTTCAAAACTTACTGGAAGAATTTTGTATAAGAGTTTTATGGAAACCTATTTAAAGAGAATCTATCTAATTAGAAGAAGATATTTTGATATGCAATGCGCAATTTATTTAAATCAATGTTTTGCCAAATAAATCTCACGAATTTATTTGCATCAATAGAAAGGTTTGCTGGCTTCTATCACTTCTATATCTTCTATTTGAATTCAAAATGCATAAATTTTTATATAAACTTTAATTACTTTAAAAATTTTTCATGAACAATAATTTGTTTTTCTTTAAAAAGCGTACTCTTTAATATATAAAAACGAATATGATTATCTATTTATATTAATATCCAGCAAATTCAAATACTATTTGGATCAAAGATAACGCTTGCTATTTTTCACTTTTCAGTAACCATAATTTGTTTCTAAAAATAGTCTCAATGAATAGTAAAATCTTACTATATTTTCCATGTATATAATGACAATTTTCAGCAAATTGTTTGCTGCTGAAATTTAGGTGATTGTACTCACGGTGCTATGCTATAAACTGATATATAACACAGAACGACGATTATCTAAACATTCTCCTTTACAGCTCAATTTCACCCAAACTAAGGAAAAGCTATTACTACTTGGAATGGGCTGTGAAATACGAGCGTAAAATATTATTAGCTAAAAAAGTATATTCTTAATACAGAGATACACTTTCTTATATAAGCTTTTATTTATTTCATTCGGGGTGTTTCACTAAGGGTGGAATATTTCTCAATTTTTAGCCTACTTTCTGATAAGCTAACGAGTTCAAATTTTGTGCAAGCACTGTTGGTTGATGATAAATCAATATAGTGAAGCGCTGTTTTCAAACTTTCGCTTAGAGTTCTTTCATTTAACGTTCAAGCAATTTTTCGTACATATCTTTATTTGGCAAACAATCTAAGTGTATCAAAATTTGACTGTTTACACAATTAAATACAGCGAAGATATTTTCTTTTCAGCGAAAGCTATATGTAAATTGTATTTTAATTTCTGAATTTTTGGCGGATTTTAAAAAATGGTTCAGTTTTTAGGCTATTTGACGTTTATGATTTTAAAATTTTACATCTAAAGATGTATCGGATATAAGGTTTTGATATTTTCGCAGATTATAAAACAAACTTTTTAAATTGAGTTATTATACAGTTGTTATTGATTATACAGTTGTTACTGTATTGAGTTATACTAATCAAAATGATTCACAAATTATTCGATTTCAAACATGGAATTATGTACTAAATAATTGAGAAAAAATAATATTTTCATTTTATTTACTCCTATATAAATTAATCAATCTCTAATAGGTGATATCTATTTCGGAACTTTGTAGAAATTCTCGGAAGCGTCTCTGCGCTATAGACAAGACCACTCGAATGTCATCGTTGTTCGTTTCATCACTGTAATCTGCCCTTAGGTACCTCCGTAGATATCACTGCAGATGCAACTTGTTAAACGATTGAACAATCTTTTCCATTCTCAGATTTGCTTTTAATTCATCGAAAAATGAAAAGCAGACATTTAAATATAAAATTAAGTAAATAACTGCTTTCTGTTGTATTTTAACCAACACTATATCATTTGCGAGGTCAAATAGGCGCAAGTCCCTCTTCATCAAAAAGTAAGAAATTCTGCAAGGAAGGAAACTGCGTTTGTACCAAAAGTAAAAGAGTAAAGCGAGCGAAAAAGTAGTGTCATCTATCCGCAGAAATAGTAATAAATGGGATTAATTAAGTTAGTATTATTTTAAAAGCGCCAGGAAAAACTGGATTGGAACTGAAATCATTAACTAAGCAACATAAATATCTATGAATGTGAAAAGCTTCAAATCCAATCACCAATTGAAAATGTTTTTATGATTATTTTGCAGGCCCAAAGTCTAAACTGTGATTAAATTGCTAACTGCGAATAACTATAAAAAATTTGTTTATTTTGTCTTTTCGGGCATAAGACTCGTGCTCCTCGATGCGAAATTTTAACGCTGTTTTAGTTTAGCCGATATATCTGAAACCGTGTTAACAAGATATGCTATAAATTTCCCAAGAATTAAAGTCAGAAATGGAATCTTTAGAAATCGAACAGTCGATTTTATTAATGAGCTAGAAAAGGATTTGAAAATAGAACTTCTGGAGAAACCGTGTAATTCTGTAACTGACAGAAAGGATGAAATGGAAGCACGAAAAGGCTATCAATGTTCTTTCTAACAGCCGAATTCCTTCTTTGAGGACAAGATGAAATATTTTTAAAGACTTTAAATAATCACAAGAGAAAATGCTCTTACTATGGCAAATGATTTCAAATAATCGAGTTTATTAGAAAGCAAAGATTCTGAGGAGCAAACTCTGAGAGCGCGAAATCCATAACAGCAAAAAGAACTTACTTTAGCATGTTTCGCTCCTCTCTATATTTTAAAATGTTAATATTCAGGAAAGATTACAATAAGAATGTAATTTTTAACTTTCAATTAAAACTATGAACACAAGAAACGTTTTTTCGTCAGGGTAGTTTTCACCATATAATAGAAATTTGAGCTCAGGGAAAATATAATATTACTTACGTATTATCCTTAACCATGAAGGCTGGTTACCATCGAAATCTGAAAACTGGATCCTGATAACACTACCCCAGTAGTTCCTGCGGAATTTTGAAGGAACTGTCACTTTTCTATTTCATAAACAATCAGTATTCAACCCGCTTCGTTTTACGCTTCGTAAAACGGCTTTCTTCGCTTTCTGCTTTCCAGTTAAGCAATCCGATTTTACCGAGAGCCCTGTTAAGCATTGCCGCAACTAGAATTTTTGCTGCCCATGGGGGTCCATTAATTTACCATCCTTCTTCATACACAGACAAATAACTACAAAAGATGTCAAAATGATATGTACTGAAATAAACTAAAAATCTGTGTTTATTTTTTAAGACAAACGTTACTTTCAACATTTTGAAGTTTTTATTGTTTTGCTCGCTTATTTATTCTCAAAACCATCAACGACATTGCAGACGTCTATTTGATTGTTCTTGCCGTAATTTAGACGGTAGAGGAAAGATTTCTTAAATTCAAAATATACATTTGTAGTTATTAAGCATACTTAAATGATTTGTTTTTAGGAAAAGTTTTTCACAACTGGTAACAATTACAGCGATTGGGAGGAACGTACGCACTAATATTATAATATTTAGAAATTTATTCTAGAGATTGTATTTTAGAATAAACCACAAAAATTCAAAAGGACTGCCTTTCTACAAATTTGTTTTGATTTTCTTAGCAATAATGGAAATAAAACTCTGAAATGTTTCTTAACGAGGAATTCGTTCCCATGAATATCAGAGTGATTTATTTGAAATTTAGTTTTCAGAAGTTTTGAAGGAATATAAAGCCATAACAGAAACATGTGGTTATTGAAATCACGTGTAAATTTATTTCAATTCCTTAACTAGCGAAAAAAGTGTTTACTTCTCAATTTAATTCCACTTTTAATCTAATTATTCATCAATTTTAATCTAATTATTCATCAATTTTAATCTAATTATTCTTCACCTGCCCTCGCTAACACTGACTAACCCCTATAAAATAATATTTCACTCGAAAAATGCCGCCCTTAAAATTGTGCTTCCCGGGGTGGACAGCCCCTTCGCCCATCTAGCTACGCTAGTACTGCTTAGAACATGATAAGCGCAAATTTCCTGCAGGTAATTCTTCCTATCTATTACTGTTTCTTCTGCCATATTCAGTTGACGATGTGATCCCCATTAATATAGACTTCATTTTGATGGCACAAGCACATTACCTTGAAAATAATCCACTACTTGCTGTTTTGTAGAAGGCAGATTCCATATTTGAATCTTTTGTGTTTTCAAAATGCAAGAAAAAATACAGCAACAACAGGTAGTTTATATCCTTATTTATAAAAACAAAAGCTGGTTTATCGAGAATGAGTCGGGCTTACACTAGACGAAAGTGCAGATATTATTCGCAGTCAGGTCACACTTGCGCATAACTGCAGCTAAATCGCATTATTTTTACACTTAACTGGAGATAAATCGCATTACTGCGACAGTTTGACAGTAGACGGGATAATCCTTAGTATGAAAATCTTGATTAGAATGTTTACCGTAACTGGAAAAAGAGGTGAAATTCGTCGCGTTATTATGAAAACAGAAACGACGCGCATGCGTGAAATCTGGGAGAACTGAAAAAAGAAACGTTTGTCTCCAAAAGCACCCTCTATATTCTATGATGCTTTATTTTTAGAATCGAGGAGAACTGAGCACTGGCTTTCAGCTCGTATGATAAATTTATCTAAGCTTGAGGAATTTGTTGTGGTTTGTAAGCTGAATGTATTTATTGGAGGACCGCTCGCATGCGATACTCTAAGAAAACTGCAGAGCCATAAGTGCAGAGCCTATTCGAAAACATATGTAAAAAGTACAAACTGAAAATTTCTTTAACACAGTCATAGGTCATTTAATACACAAACCAGGCCAGGCATTTACCAAACCACTCTCACAGAAAATCGACGAAGGAAGAATTAAAAACGTAAAAACGATAAAATACCTGGGAATCTATATTGACAAAAGCAAAATTTTATCCATCATCTCAAGGAGATCAAAGCCCGCACTTACGGACTGGGACTCAATCTAAGATGTATGCATGGATAAACACTGGGCCTAGACCTCCATATCACAAAAATTTTATATAACACCGTAATAATAAAAAAGTGACTTACTGCTCTGCCATTTGGGCGATATCTATGACTGAAAACAAAAAGAAAATTTTATCCTCAATACAAAGACATTTTATTTTATGCGTAACGCGTGGATTTCGTACAACTTCAAGTGCTGCGTTCAACATGTTTACTGCAACAACCCCTTTACATCTACAAGCAATCTACAAGCTACATGAATATATTTATAGCAACAAGCCTGCAGTTAAAACAGAACACTTCCTTTAATGACCATTTTTAAAAAATTGGAGAATACAAATGCCGTTCCCCTTCCCAGAACAGACATCTTGCTGTCCCGCATATAAGGATAAAATTTCAACAAGAATCAGCAGAGTTTATGAACAACAAAACCACAGCATTTACGGATGGCTCCCAAATAGGTGGAAAAGTTGGAAGTGTAGTATATATCAGTATGCAAAAGAACTTCAACAATTGTATAAAATGACAGGGATATTCAAAATCCAATAGCAAGGTTCATCAGGCAGAAGTGTCAGCCATAAAAGCTGCACTGAAAACAGAATAAACCGGAGAATCTCCCATATTATAATTAAATCGTAGTGTCCGGCAGTGACATTATCACTTCGTAACCCAGTCAACAACCTTTAACTTGCATTCGAAATCATTCACTACTAAAAAAAATGCAAAATACATTCATATAGATAAAATGCCACAATGGGGGTTCAGGTAACGACACTATAGAGGTACTTACAAAGGAGGTAGTAGAAAAGAAAATTGGAGAATTCCTTGATGTGCCGTTTGTTAAGAATCATCTGAGGAATTTACTAAATATACATGCTCAAAAGATCTGCCATCAAGAGTGGAACGAAGCGACAACGGGTCGTCACGAGCACACTCACTTCCACTCAACAACATGCCCACTCACCTCTACTACCTACCTACCTAAGCTGGACGACCAATTACTTGCACTTTTGGAAATATTTAATAGAGTTTAAATGGTGATTTAAAATTCAGCTTTTACACGGATTTTAAACTTATAGCGAAATTTTTGCAACAAAATCATAACTTTCGGCTTATGCTCGGATAGGATTATATTTGAAAATATTCAGCAATTAATTTGTATTTACAGGTTAAAATTTTGGATTGTTTTTTGTTTAATAAAGTTATGTTTTACAAAAAAAAATAGTTCAAAGCTCTTCAAAGAATGCTGAATTTGCTTTGAATATTCAAATTTGGATATTGGGATGTAATAATAATTACTCGAAGCTAAAATGAGGAAACGAATATCGCCTATTCTTCACCGATTAGGTCAAAATGGCAAATTTCGTCATTAAGTACCTCAAGTTGGCAAAATCAAAAATTGTTTCCTCGTCTGCTTCAGACAGGAAAACATTCTTTTTAAAAATGTATAAAATCGCCAATTAATATTTTTCAATCGTTTGCGTTTTAAAAGAACGCGAAAAGTTTGTTTCATAATCTGTGAACATTTCAAAACTTTATACCCGATACATTTTGAGATATTGAAATTTTGAAATCCTAAATATCGAATAGTCTAAAAATTCGAGCAAGTTTCAAAAAGCAGACATTAAGTTATAATTTTCAACAAGTTTCATCAAAAAGATTTTTTTTCCGCTGAATTCGATGGTGCAAACAGTGAAATTCTGATGTGCTTAGTTTGTTTGTTAAACAAAGATATGTGCGAAAACGACGAACACAATCCTGCACCTCTCTAAACTATAATATTCGTAGGCTTGTTCTGACGATACTGTCATACAAGTGAGAAAAATCACAACAACCACAAAATAAATAATTCTAAGTTACTTACGCCATAGATGTTATGTAAGAGGCTGTTGCAAAAGACGAAAGAATGTTTGAAAAATTGTCTAAATAATAAGTGAAAAAACTGTAAACCGAATTAAAAAATATCCCTTCACCTCACTGCTTTATCATCGATAAACAGCGCATGTACAAAATTTGAACTTGATAACTTATTACGAAGTAGGTTAAAAATCGATGACAAAATTCTACCCTCGGTGAAATGCGACAAAAAACTAAATAAAAACTTACAGGTCGCTTTGTTTAAAGAATATACTTTGTTTTCGCCAACAATACACTCATATTTCACCAGCCCTTCCTAATAAAAGTAGCCTCTTCTAGTTTGGAAGAGGTCGGGCTTTAAACGGGAATGTTGGGATGACTGTATTAGACCAGTTCTTTCAGTGTGCATACTTTAGATTTGGTTATATTCCGAGGTTTGTTTATGTATGCTTGAAAATAATAATTATTAGTTGTCATTCACTTTCATTAATGTGAATTCTCTTTTGTTTCAAGTTTTATGCATTTTAAAATTTTGTCTGTTGTTTATTCTTGTAAAATAAGTTATCGAAATGCTGAATTAAATTCTTGAGTCTGATAAAACATCTGGTATATGTATTAGCAATAAGATTTAGCTACAAATATTCAATATTATTCGTCTTTATAAAACTAATGTAAATTCCAGTGAATAAATATATACTCGCAGGAAAGGTTTATTTTTAAAATATGCAATATATTCCTTTTCTAATGCCTAATGCTCAATTTCTCAATAATCCTCAATTTGCAAATCCTCAATCATAATCCTCAATTTGCAAAACCTTTCTGCCATAAATATAAATTGTGTGTTTAAGTAATTTCAAAATCAAAACTTTTTCATCATTAATTTAAGTTAAAAAAACCCCTCAAAATCAGTTAAAAGAGCTTAAATGCAAAAGATCAGAAACATGATGTTTTTTACGTTTTTTCGTTTTAGTGGTAGCAGCTTGTTAGGATTTCCAAGTAAGGTGTACTCCCGATTATCCGGCTTGCGGATTATCCGTGCGTAGTGGTGCTCACGCACCTTCATTGCAATGAGCGAGAACACATGCTAGTGCGATTATGGAGAAAGCTTCTTCCTAATATAGAAATTGGATATTTACCTGACTGTGAAGAAGATGAGGCAATAACTGAAGCAATTTGTCAATGCAACTGAAAATGTAAAATTCTTTGGAAATGTCGATCATTGATTAATGAATGGTTCGATGGCGATTCGACGAAGCCGGGATTTCAATGTTTGAATAATGTGCGTATCATTTCAAATGTCACAGGAACAGAGGAGACAGAAAGTGATACTGAAAATACAAGCCAATAAGGTACTGACTATTACATTAATTGCAATACAAGAATGAAATCTGCGGAAACTCTGTTAAATAGCGTCACCAAAGGGAAATCGAATACCGTAATAAAGGAGCACTTCAAAAAATACGCAGTGAAATTTCAAAAATATTTTAAAGTTCTCAAATATTTAAAAACAAAATTGCTGATTTTTTAAGAAATAAAGGTAGATAATATGCATGAAAATTGATAGTTTGAATTATCCGTGTTTTTCAATTGCCCATGACCTGCTTCCCTGGCATTAAGCCTGATAATCGAGTTTACACGGTATATTTCACTTCTCTGTGTTAAGCAAAAACACTGATCATGAATTAGTATGCTTAGAAAACGTAATATATTGAAGATTACATAATTAGAGGTTAGAAAAATGAGTACACATTTATAGCATATAACCAAATGTGAAATCAGAAAATAAAACTAGCACAGAAGCTTAGAATCAGATTAAAGAACTTAAATAAACATTACCGTCTTGACAAATAAACAGAGTATATAAATATATGATGGGTGAAAAAGCAAAGGAAAAACAAATATGGCATAAATATTTCCTATATATGGGTTATTAACACAGAATAATTACTCTATTTAACTGTGATTGTGCCATTTACAATAATTTTTTAAGAAATAACAAGAACTACGCTTAAGGAGTAATCGGTTACAAGTAAGTTAGAAATTCGCTTTATTAGGCAACTATACCAGTGGTTGACACAACTGAAATATGGAAAGTTTTTAAAACAAATTTATAACAAGCTTGTTTACGTGAAGAATGAACAACGTAATTTCTCTGAAGCACCTGCTAAATTAATAATTCTCGTTTAATATTGTCAACAAATAATCAAAAAATGTTGAGATAAGACATAAAGAAATAGGAGAGTAAATATGTTTTTGCATTGTTAACTTCTTTATAAATGATTGTTTTTGATGACTTAATACACCATTTTTTAATTTTCAACGAGTCGTCGATTTGTTACCTGCGAAAGGAATTCGAAACTACATTAATTGGCCATTAGGGGCAAGTACAAGTTTTAATTTCACTGATGAAAGTATAAATGTTTCTTTAAAGAGACATATATTGCATATGTTTTATGGGAGAGAAGTAAGAAATTAATACATACAGATGAAAATATCTCAAACGAATTATTAGTTCGTTTTAAGGATTAATATTTGTATTTACATCGACAGAAATGTTTTTGATAAACTTGATGGATATAAAAAAAGTTCTAATTTATTTAAAATATCGAGCGTAATTTATTCATAATTAAAGCTGTAATTTATTCATAATGTAGAGCTTGTTTAGTGCTGCAAAGAAGTTAACAAAAGTGGATGCAGGTTTGCATACAAGAGACCATACCATCGAACTGGATAATAATTTGATAATACTGAATAGGTCTTTCATCAAACTGAATAATTGTTTAAGATCAAAGGAAATAATTAATTTTGTTTGTGTCAATCACTGGAATCGTTCCCATCTCACAGATTTAACGTTTCTTTAAGTGACGTTTGCTGATCGAAGTAGTTCTATTTCCGAAATGCAGAAACGCCCAGAAACAATTAGGTCCAATGTTCCACGTACACAAAGTATTTTACTAGTCCGAACCTTCTAGCGACGATTTGCGGGTCGAAGCAGGCAAGTTGTGGCTGGCAGAAATATGGTTTTTCCAGTCGCAGAAAGTGTCGGAGCTGTTGCATACTTTGCAGGAACACGTCTCAGCCTCATAGTATTCATAGATACGCAAATGAGGATCGGCGCCTGGATCGCAGTTGCGCAGTAAGACTCTTCGGAGCTTCTTGTGATCATGTATGCAAACTGGGTGAACAGATATTTTGTAAGGAAATCTCCAGTCAGGTATCTGAAACGAAAACATTTTTTAATTAGAAATGAAAACTCAAATTCACTTTTAAACATTTTAGTACGGCAGTCGAGAATCGCCCCACCGATCTCAAAATGTCCTTGGATATCCTGTTGAAGTCGCAGTTATCTGGCAGATATATAGATTTTCAATATCCTGAGGATGCCCTGTTTGAATCATTATGTCTTTAAACACGCGAAGATGTCCTGAAGATGCCGATTCTGAGATATTTTGAGAACGTTGTCATTTAAATCTTGAAGAAAGCAATATAATAGATTTTTTTCAATTTAAATCCTGAAGATAATCATATTAAAGTTTTCAGATGGGTTACGTCATAAAGCTGAGAATGTTAAATTTTAGTTTTTCGCTTGGAATTAATTGCTTGGAGGGTGTTTTTGGAATGTACTGAGTTGAAACATTACACAATCCAGAGGATGGAGTAAACGAATGTGCTAGGATGTCCTAAGGCTATGGTAAGTAGTTAAGTATTTTAAATCCTCTTAACACTCTCTGAGTGCTGGTGTACCTAGTGAGGGTGTCCTAACAATACACTGAAATGTGACATTAAACATTCCAGAGGATGTGTTTAGGTTACAAAGAGGATATGGTAGTAATAATTCCAAATCCTCATAACATCATGTTCGAACAGCTGGGATGTCCTGAGGAGTTACTATTATGGAATATAAATATTCAGGAAGATGTGTTCTAAGAGGTTTAGGAGATATTCCGGGATATCCCTAAGAATGGTAAATAGGAATTTAAATCCTGATAATGTCCTGTAAACTGCCTATAGGATCTAGCGAGGATGTTTTGAGAGTGTAATCAGAAGTGACGTTTAACGTTCTAAAGAATATGTTTGGGAGGTCTAGGAGATATTCAGAGATATCTCGGGGAATAGTAAATATCATTTTAATGTCCAATAACATCCTTCAAACTGACGGTGGGACCTAGAGAGGATCTCCTGAGGATTTGGTTGTGACATTTAAAACTTGGGAGGATATTCTGAGATGTGCTGAAGATGTGCTCTGATTCCATGAGTAACAAGTCCAGGTTATTTCGAAAAGCACTTTGTGCTTTGTAAGGTATTATTTACATTATTAATGTTATCCATAAAATGACCAGGGTGAAATAATGAAACAATAAAATGATCCATATAATGACCTGGAAGATTAATAGTAGTCTATATAGTTTAGAGGCAGTTACGCACAAAACCACATTTTCTGGATTAACTTCCGATAACTTTAACAACGACTTGGAATATTAATTTGCATTATAAAATTTTAAGCTACTGGATAGCACGAATATAGATTTTTAACAAAATGCTTGTATTATTTATGTACTAAAGTGTAAAGAATTATGAATGCCTTCAGGAGTCAGATACCTGTAAAATTCCAATGCTAATTAACCAGTTACTAGGATATGAAACTTTACAATAACATCTTTTTCCTTAGTCCTCACCAGAACGCAATTTAGTTGTTTGCGAGGTACCCGCTAAAAGAGCTCGAAACAAAATACCTCACAACAAAATAGCTCGATACAAAATAGCCTAAATAAAAAGGCTTCTCAACTGGGTCCTGCAATGATTTTTAAATGCTTTAGTATCAAAATGTATGCAGGGGCAATTGCCACGCCATATATATAAATCAGTAATTACATGTTGCACGCAAACGCATTATTGAAAGAATACACGTTCAAATCTGATGTTGTACGCACATTTATGTATGCTGGTTTAATAAAAAATGTTTCACAATTATTGTCAAGTAGGGTGCCTTAGTAATAATTTCCACTTACTGGCTAATGTACCATAAAAATGTTTAGTATCCGCCGCATACATGACCTGCACTCTAAACTATAACTGTTATGTTATCTACACAGGATTTACATGCTTTGGGGGAAAATTTATCTAAATGCTACAATCGTCTTGTGTCAATAAACAATGATTTTGCTGTTTTTGCTGGTCTTACTCATCTTCGTTTCGTTTAAAAAATGTATAAAACATAGAAAATATTTTAATTTATTTTCAGATATCAAAACGGGATGAGAATTTTGCGGGATAATGTTAAAAGTCTGTATTCGCATGAAACATTTTAAGAACTGACACTAGAAATAAGATATATAGGCTATTTTGCCATGGGCCTATTTTGGCGGACTCTTTTATCGTACGTTATATTTACAAGTCTTGTACTTGTGTACTTAAGATGAGGGTTTGAATGCTCAAAGTTAGAGCTTTCGGCAGTTTTGAATTGCTGATACTTACTCTCATCAGTTCTACGTTAAGTTTATTCCCGGCTTTAGCATCTTGCTAACCGACATTTAGGATACACGCCGGTAATTATCTTGAGACAGCTTAAGTACTTCATTTTAAGTGTTACGTTCATTTTAAGTGTTACGATTGCGTTACATGCATTTGAATTTAATAATATTATTTTATGTTAAATATCCGCATACAGCGGAGGGTTGTTTGTCACACGAGCAGTGCCTCTCTATTCGTTTAAGAATTAAATAAAAAGCTTATTTGAAACTTCTTAAGGCGTTTTTATATGTTATGGACTAAAGCGATAATTCGCTTCCAGTCTAGTACAGTCCGCAGGACATAGACAGTAGCTTCTAGACACAGTGCATTCCTACCTTCGCATTTCTTAGTTGGCAGTTTGACCCCAATTCGATTTCAGACAAACTGACTGCATGGTCATGCTTCTTCCCTTGTATAACGTTCATTCTGAGCGGATAGGAGAGTGGTTAGTGTCACTGACTGCCGTGCCTAAGGGCTCGGTTCGAATTTCGCAGAAGGTATGGATGTTTGTAAATGAACAGTGTCTGTGCGGCAAGGGGTCATTCAAAATAACGGCAAGCCGCAATCTTTTCGGCAGATTAGTAGTAAGGGAAGAGGGGTGAGCCCATACTCCAGCGTGTTTTATCAAAACATTAGGGCCCAAGCTTAACAACTATGTTCAGAAATACTTTAATCAACTGTGGTACTACTGGCCTAGCTTCCTCCTGCATAGCGTAAATACGACCTAGTTTCCCTTAAAATGTCCTTTATGAAGGTGTAGCTTTCATTACTTAGATAGCTCTGGAATGCTTTTGCATATTCGATTAGCTTGTTCCATCAGTGAACTTTTTTCCTTTTCTTCTTACATTATAAGAAAAACTCAATCATAACTGTTTCTCCTTGTACTAATCTTGAACAGACTAAAATTAAGGCATGCCTTTCTTCCTTACCAGGCCTCTTACCTTTGACTGCCCGACAAGTTTTATTCGTTTAGAAATGCATATTTGCTTTGTGTTCCAGGGGCAAATCTGATGCCGCGAGCGCATAGTTATAAAATAGTTCCGATAAGGGGCATTTGGGCCAAAAAGCTAACTAAAACCAGTGGATGGCTGTCTCATTATTGGTGGAATAGGGAAAACGTAGCGCCACCAGTTGGAGAAATGGTAAAGGAGCCGGCTAAAAAAATGTTTCACCGGTAGGCAAGATGGTAGGGAAGTCGATTGCCACTGCTGTGGTTGCGACTTCGAATCTCAGAATGGGCATGGATATTTCTAAGGATAGGGTGTTCTTTGTGGCACAGGAACATTCAAAATACTATAAAAGTCCTCAGAGGATTTCTAAGGACAACAACCGGATTCGTTCATGGAAGGATTCTTCTCTAAATGGGGAACGGAGCTGGGCATATTCATACTGTCACCTGTAACTAGCCCGAGGAAGGCACAATACAAGAATAGTACCTTTATTTTCAAACGAATGGTCAATAATTAAAAGCAAGTAATTGCGTTAATTTGCTCAGAGATGATTTAAGATTAACGTACCTCAAAGGAATCACAGCGTCCCCAACATGATGTGACCCGAATAATGTCCCAACACTGTCTTCCAAATGCATCGGAGCGTGTTGCTTTGAGCGTGTATTCTCTTCTTAGGCACATGAGCACGTTCTTGAGATTGAGCGGCTCATCTTTAGTCTCCTTTGCACTGACGACACCCGCGAGAGTCAAGACACAAAGCAGACATTCTGAGTACCGAATCAGCATCTGCAAAAGAATACACTGCAAAATATAGTAAAATAAAATAAGAACCAGAAATTGTGCGTCATATGCGTGAAAGTCCTTTATTTATGATTGTAAGTATAAACTCCCAGGTAAAAAATATTTTAAATAAAGTAACTATTCATACTTGAGCATTCATACTTCAAATATTAATTTGCTGGCGAAGAAAATACCGGGCTTATTATACGGCCTCTCGTTCGTATAAGAATAATTCATAGAATGCTGATATATTAGCGCAACAGCGGTTAGAAGAATTCGCGAAATTATCAGAATGCATCAAACTGTGGAAACCATGCCATAAACTGTTCTTCAGGCAACCGAGCTCATAAGAATTCTTTATTCAAGCAGGAATTATGTGTTCTTGTTGTAATTAAAGTTCCAAATGATATTATAAACAAATCACGATATTTTTGCCTTCAACTTAATTTTAAAATATGCACTGGTACAACTGCTAACAACGAAATAGACTGTGGTAACATTTCTGGAGAACCACAGAATTATGCCGCAAAATCTCCAAACAGAACAAGGAGGATAGGAGTTAGGTAAACAGCCGGTGCTGCTGAGGTTTGCATGATGCCGAGTGTGTGCAACTCTCTAACAACTGTTTAAGCGAAAACAGATCGCTGCGTACTTGGGGAGAAAAGTAGAACAAAAATGACAGAAAGATTCGAAGATGACGGTGTTTTTTAATGTGTCATGTTATCTGTATTTAATAATTAAACTGGTATTTTAAATTGTTCAATCTTTTATTTTCATATGCTGATAATGTTTGGCAACTTACGATAAATATAGACTGTGTTTAAAAGAAGTAACGAAAATCTCCAACTGGCATCTGATAAATAAGTTTTACCCTTTCATTTATAAACGACGCCGAATTGCACCGAAGTGACTGCTTTAATACGTAAGTACCTAAATATATTAGGTACGTTTTAGGTAATGCAAGTTCTGTAATTGTAACTCGTCTCTCTTTTTGGTCCGTAAAATGTCACCAAAATATACCAGGGTGGTTGCACTAAAATATAAGTACCATTTAGCTTTTCTAATTTTTATGAAAATATTATGTGCTTATAAAAATGGTATTCTTTGTTAAGTGGCTACCTCAGTCAATCGACAAAATCGGCAGATTTGTCGCCAGAACGACAAACTTAATCAGCACATTTTTAGAGCATAATGTGTTTTATTGAGGCACTTTGATTATTAGTCTATTTGACTTGCTTTGATTCCGAAATACTTCTGAAAGTCAAACCTCTGGTCAAGAAGATCTATGATAAAAAATTCTCATTAAAGTCGAAAAGAAAGTGCAATTCAATTTTGACGTCTAACATTAAAATTTTGGTCTCCTTCGTAACTTATAAAATAAAACAATTACTTTTTATCACGGACTGTATTTTATACTGTTTTAGAGTTAACTAGAAAGAGCTATGGGCTAGTTGTAACAATTTTTGAAAATGTGTTTCTGGTTTTTAATGCAATTAAGATTCCTTGATTATAACTGTTGTTTTTATAGTGTAACTATTCATTCATCTTACCACAAAACAAACATCCTTCCTTTTTGTTAATTTTAGCACAAGAAGTATTTTATCAAAACAATTCGTCTGTCACAATTTGCCCCGAACTTGGGGTAAATTGTCACAGACCTGGGGCAAATAGTAACAATAAAAACCGCAATGTGTAAACAAAATTTGGTGATTGTTTTTACAGGGCATAGCGACAATAAATGATATCAAGTGGTTTACAGTATAAAAAGATAAAATTATTTAGCAAATCGGTATATAAGTCAATCTTCATCAAAAATGCAGTTAACACAAACAAATGAGAGATTGTTTCCTGAAACGCATTTAAAGTGTGTTTTTAATTTGCAAATTAAGCAGTGCACTATTCGTCTTCAGCAGAATTGCTGTAGGCACCTCCGTATGTTAAGCACAACCACTTTTTCTGTTTCAAAATCTGTATTGGACTTCAAACTCCTCTTCTTTTCCCATTTGATCTTTTTATTGTCTTTCTAAATTTTTAAACCTTTCCTTTATCTTTCTTTTCTTTTTCCGTTTCGATTCCTTTTAGAATGCTTCTGTTTTGGTCGTGTGAGTTACAACGGTAGCCTTTTTTCCGTCGCGCTTTGTCTGACTTCCTAAGGTAATCAATTGTTCTGTTTCGGGTAACAAAATTATATAAAATAAAGTACTTTGCACGTTAAAAATTCATGAAAGTTTTAAAAATACGAAATATAAAATTCGAAATGCAAAATCTGGGCTTCCAGGTTCCTGTGCTCGAGTGGAAGAGGATGTTATTAAAATTTTCATTCTGTCATTTTTTCACAATACGAGGAACTTACATACATGCAAATTCATCATTATTTAATTCCTTTAAAAATAAACAGGGCGATAATAGTTGGTGACAGCTATTTAAAAAGTAATGCGGCCATTTATAGTGGACGACACAAAATCCCGTTTCGAGATTAACAGGTCATTCGAGCTAACACCGCTTTGGATTAATAACTTTGCAATTAAGTTAATAATGCTCAAATTTGCTTTTTGAAAGTTTATTGTGGCTAAAATGAAATTCAGTTTGTCAGGACTGAGTGTTCTGTGCATACTTTTGGCGAACATGGTCTTAACCGTGTTAACGTCCTGATCTCGAACAGGGAGCTGAATGCAGCTGTGTTCAGTGGAAGTGGTAGAATAACTGCACGCAAGGAGGGTTTTAAAATTACCCTTTTATTAAACTAATATTTACAGCCACTTCCCAACTCGGAAGGGATAACAGAAAATAATGACCGCACTTGGCTCTAAACCGAACAATCAAATAATTTAAAATAAAGTTAAATAGAAAACTAAGAAGTTGTTGCTTTCAGAACTATAAACGCGAGGTTGGCCTCTATGCTAAACTATCAAAGGTGCGTAGCAAGATTTAGCTAATACAACCGCACTTAGATTTCTTCAATAAGTAATAGCGTAACAGCGCTAAGGCTTAGAATTTAAATACTAGCTAGTCAGGCGAACGTCGGACAGAGCCGTAGTAATCTGAGACTAAAAGCTCTCTCACACCGAAAAGTTCTTTGCTAAACTCTCTCACACCGAAAAGTTCTTTGCTAACCTTTTAAATACAAAACTTGGCTCCACTTCAAATAAGCATAAACCTGAAACGCGCGCTCATTCTAACGGGAAGTTGAAATAAGAGCTCATAGGAAAGAAAAATTAAAATAAAACTTTATTAGTTTAAACTAAAACCTTACAAGTTTAACGTTGAAGATAGTGCTAAAAAGTCTTTGAAGGATGAAGTTTAAATACTAAAGTCGTTAAAAATAGTTGTTGAAGAAAAAGTCTAAAAGTCTTTAAAGAGAAGTTCTATACAAAGTGTGTGTTTTAATTGAAATATAATTTTTCTCTTAAATCGTATTTAAGCTATTTAAGATCAGTTTTGAAAATTTCTTCCCAATACGGCCCTTTTGTGTTTTATCAGAAACATGGAAATTATTCATTCAAAAAGAGTGCTGTTTTCTGGAACGATATTGGTTGTGGCAGATAGAGGAAATAACGCATGAATGTTGCCAAAACTGATTTTGAAAATAAGTAAATTTAAGAAAAAATTCAAATTTCTTTGCCCGAGTCACATAATATATAAAGACAGATACGAGTGTTTGAAAGTGGCCAAAAGTTCACATGCTTTTTGTACAAAATTCAGTTCTGGAGTAGTGAAAACTATTTGAAGAGGATTTCAGAAATTATTACAGCATTCTCAAACGGACTGTAAAATTTAGTAATATTTGTGGTTGCATGGAAAATGCTTTCAAAATTTTCGATAAAAATATTTGACCTTTCTTTACCTCATACATTAATATAAAAACTATAATTATCAAGTGATTTAATAGAAATTTTTTTAAAATCAATTTAGATAAATTTATAACAAAATTACATTTCGAAAATTCCAGAAGACTGAGAAAAGATAATTAGCAGCATTTGTTATTATTATGACATCTAAACTTGCTTTTCCTAAAATATCATATGCTTGCAAATAGAAATTTTTACCCTATTAATGGTTTGCTTCCAATTGACGAATTACTGCTTTTTTGGATTCAAAAGCTGAGAATAGAATAGCAATGCATGTTTGCTGTAAAGCGGGTGAAAAAAAAACAGATAGCTTTGAAAAGCATACGGAGATCAAACATTATCATGACTCATTCTTGTTTTGTTGGTCGGCATGATTTCATGATTAACGCGAAGACGTTGATGTCGAACCCAGAAGTGTTTGCCCATCAGATTCTGAACACATGGGAACATCAATAATGTTCTACAACTGTTGCTGAAAATCGTCACAGAACTCTATTAATGATAGATCAGCAAAGACTGACTACAATTCTATCGCGGAATATTCTGAAGAAAAAATGATTTCTCGTTTAGTCTTTGCCGTATATATTGCAGAACAGTACAAAGATCAAATCTATGCTTGTTAGGATTTGACCCAAATGACAGATATTAATTCTGATTTTCTTTAAAGAAATTACCACTGGAATTGAAAATTGTGCTTTTTTCATGATCTTGTTAAAACACCGTATTGCTACCAGAGTTAACAAGCATATGTTTGGATTCGGAAAAAATCACTACGGCCAGAAAAATAGCGATTTCAGAAATGTTGGGTAAAAACCTTTGTGGTAAACATGTTTGTCTAGAAAAGGGTAATAAATAAGAAAAACTTTAAATAAATAAAAAAATCTGAGAGGTTTAAGATTTTAAATTACCTTCAAAGCGGCTAATATTTTGTGTGCTACTTTTATTTATTAAATATCCTGTTCTTTGCACTTAAACCATAAAGTCCTATTCAAGAGCGATATCGCAAAATAATTTTAAAATGAGCTTATCTTTAGAATTTCCGATACACAGTCTCGCGAGCTAGTAATAAAAATGTTTTTTCTGTACAACGTTGCCATTGCTCGCTTTGAAAATTCCTGAGTTTGTTAATAAAAATTCTTTAAAGTTTTACAAAATATGAAATCGATAATAAAACAAATTACAGATTTCAAATTTGAGTTCAAATGCCCGACTTACGTTATTCAAAATTGGATGGCTCTAGATACCGTTGTTTTATCACAATACGAGAAGCATACATACATTTATGCAGATTCTTCATTATTTAATTTCTTTAAATATATTACAGGGCTATAATAATTGGTGGCCGAAATGTTTATCTGACGGCAGAGGTTAGGAAGATGTAATGGACAGACTTCTCAAAAGAGTTCAGCCCTTTAGACCTGGAAACAGCTCAATAAAATAAATGGCTTCTGCTGCTCGGCAATGCACCAGTTTGGAGCACAGTCCTCACTTACTTTGTTCACCAGATTTGACCCTTGGATTTAACCTTCTTTTCCGCAAAATGAAATGTCACTTCAAAGGTCATTATTTTTATCGCAATAAAATAATTCAGAAAACTGTAAGCCAAGATTTAAACGTTATTCTAAAAGATGAGTTTTGCATAAAATTCAAGATTTTGTATGGACAGGCCTAATGTTGTACAGGCTTACAATGATTATGTATTCAATTCAAAGAGGTAAAAATATTGTTCTTTTCAACTTTCATTTTAGCGTGAACTTAAAACTTCGAAGATCAAGTATGTATTGAAATATTTATTGAAGACTAGAATTATCTTAGTCTAATCTTTCTGTAATTGACTTTACAATATATTGTATTACATTTCCCTACTGTAGAACAACTAAATGGTAACACTTAACATTCTATCATCAAATACTTAGAAGAGATATGTTGTTTTTAAAAATTTTATGATTTCTTATTGAATTTTCTGTAGTGTAACAGCAAATAAAGTGATGTTTAATAATAGAGTTTAAAGGACTGAAACGTTGTGTAGATTATCTCATCTTGAGTGCTGATATGATGACTGAGATAAGACTGAAAAAAAATATGTGGCACATTTAAAGCTTTGTTGGAAATTCTAAAGATATGCTGCTTTTAAAAATTCAGTGATTTTGCTTTTGTATTTCACGTGACGTAAGTACGAAGAATGTTACGTAATAAACTTGAAAAAAAGAAAACATAAATAAAAAACAGTAAGAAAAGAAATAAAATAAATAAAAATAGAAAGATCTGAAAGGGTTTAAATTTTAACAATCACACAAATTACTCGTTTAAAGTTTAATATGGTTTATCAGTAGCGATTATTGACAGATATAGCCAACGTGGAATAGCGAAACATTTTATTGGATATTAGATGAATATGCATTTGGACTACGTGGGAACACTCTAATCTTCTGTACGTTTAGAAAGTGAAAAATGTATGTAGTGTAATTCTAATAAAATATTGAATGTTTTTACTCAGACATAGCACGAATTAAGTATGTTTTATAGAAATCAGTCTGATTAAAATGTAAAAAATCTGATGTGGACTTCACATGACATCCTTGTGTGCTTATTAATTTATACACATTTTTTTGCCCCTTTCATTTAAACTTATGTATTTGCTTGAGTTATTTGAACGTAATTAAGCGATCCTTGAAGACAAGTTGAAATTATATAAAAAATTACAAACTTTAAAATGAAATTTCTCGGTCAGTTTTGGTCATGGAAGTCAAACTTCTTGTACTGTAATTTTTTCATAACGAATATGAGCATTTCCAGATATGATTGTATGAATAGGAAGATTGCGTGAAAAGTTAGATTTGATTTTTTGTCCTAAAGTAATTTTATTTGAAATTGCCAAACCATGAATACTTTTTTCATTTAAAATACTTTTGTGATTGAAAGTATATTTCTACGATCAATGATTGCGAAAATGAAAGCCGGCTAAGGAGGGACTGGTATGTATATATTTTTGGTGATGCAGATTGCAGTGACTATTAAAGATGCACAACTAGATGTTAAAGGAGTCCCATATGCAAAATTTCAGCGTATTTGCAGAAGTCACGGAAATAATTAGTCAAAATGTATTCAGGAACGGTTAAAATGGATATTTTCATTGAAATCTGTAATTCGAAATTTTTCTTGACTACATCACTTCCTTTAGTTCTTACAAAGAGGTAAAATCCAACAGAAATTGTTCTTTAGAAATATGCCTTATGTACGCTGGGAAGAGTTCTTTTTTTAATTGATGAATAAATCTAACAAACGGAAAACAGAATCCGTATGATCAAAATTGTCCAAAATAGTGTTGGTTGAAAAATAGTTGGCTAACGTGTTAGATTATTGCTAAACTCAGACTTGTAAATAGGTTTGCAAATGTAAATAATTGGGGAGGGACATTTATATTAGAAAAAAGGAAGAAGCACGGTGATTCAAAAGGTCTCAAAATGATTTGAAAACAATTCAGAACAGACAATTAAATACATGTACAAATTTTGAGAACGATTTCAGGGCCGTTTAATTAATATTAAAAATGCAAAGAGTATTTTTTGAATGTTAGATCTGATAGCCTTTTTACTGAAGTATAAGTCTGGATCGTAATTTTCGGCTTTTCGTAATATTTTCACGAGTATTGACTTTTATATCTCTTCAGCTGTTTTCCAGAGTGAATCGATTGTGATGGATTTGAACCTTGAAAGAGATCTGTTTGAGAGATCAAAGGTAAAACATGTTACCAACAATTTAACCTTCCAAACAGTATGTCCCTTTCTTGAGTATTCATTTGGAGTCTTCTTTCCATGTAGAAGTAATGATTGACGGGTTTTCACTTTCCAATTAATACTGTTGTTTATTTTGCTCTTAGAAATTTTAATACCATGCACTTTAGAAAGCACAGAAACCTATGTTTCAATCTCCAGTTTGATTTCATGTAAATTTTGAAAGAAAAATCAACTTAAAAAAAAGAGTCGATATTTCTCATTTTCAATGAACTGCTGCCAGAAATGATATTCCAAAGCATTTATTCTTTTTAGTCTATCGAAATCGTTTTAAAAATGTGTAAACATTCTTTGTAATTGTATATTGGAAAATGTACTAGGAAACGCCACCCTAGTATTTACAAGTACGTGAAGAGTAAAAGATAAAGAACTAGAAGGTAAATGCAGTGTGATAATTATTCTCGCATATAGTTCAATTTAAGAGGAAATGTTCGAAGTTAGTAAAGGAGTTCTCTTAAAATGCTGCTAAATAAACAAAATGGATATCAGCCATACCAATTTCGCTATAAGGAAGTATTGTACTCATGCCATGTGACGCTTTGTTAGCATGATGTTAAATGAGTCCGGGTATTTGATCCCGATTTCAAATCTCGGAGAAGGCGTGGATGTTTGTAACTTAAAGATTTTATAGTCAAAATGCATAAGAAAATGATGTATGCCCATGCTGAGATTCATGAGCTATGCCCATGCTGGGATTTGAAACCTTCCGATGATAGCCAGAATCGTTCCCAATTACACCCTGTACACACATTAAGGCGTTTCGATTTTCATAAAGTTTGCAATCTTAGAGTAAAATTACTAAAAATGATCTTCATAACAAATTGAAGATCCTTATCGGCAGTCTGGTTCCTTTTGTCGCCATACTGATTTTCTGCTACGGAAAAAATATCTTCACATGTAAATGCATTCCGAAACAAAGCCATTATTATTGTTGCAGAAATTCGTAATTAAGGATCTTTATCTTTTTATAAATACCAATAAAATTAAACAAATCTGTATTTTCAAATCTTTGAATAAGATTTATATTACAGTGTAAATTAATTAGTTTCATTTCTAGATTTTCCAGAGCATTACTTATGTTCAGTTTTGGCAAGGTATATAGTGTAAAACTGGTTTCCAAACTGTTAAAATCTTGTATTTCTTATTCAAGTTCTTCTCACACTGAGGGAATATAATTTACAAAAATGTATTCGTTTGTCGCATAAAATTACTTCGGAAGCCGCATGCGGTCCGCAGTTCAACACTTTGCGACTATTGACCTTGTAAGACTCCCCAGCTTATAAGTTCAACAGTATTAAAATGTTGGACCGCGTCTTTTGGCATTATTTGTCTCTTGAGCATGATAATGTTCTTGGAGATGATCTGTTTATACACTATCTACCAATAAATACTTGTACACCCAAGCCAATGTCGATACCTGCTGTCCTGATCTATGTCACGCCCTCCACCTTTAAATATTGAGTAGGAAACAACATTGGCATTAATCGCATGCAAGATGTCACAAAGTGCAGAGTTATATGATTTCGAGAAATGTGTAATCGTCGATTATCATCGAAATAGCTGATCCTCAAGTTATATCTAGCTAGCTGAACTACCTCAAACTGACAGTTGCCTATGTGTTGTGGAAGATGAACGGTAGTTGTCGAAATATGTTCTGAGTTTCTAGACCCATCGAAGTGGAAGACAGAGACCGATGGGTGCTGTCCAACGCAATTAGGAAGCTGATGGCTCACATATTCCAAGAATTTCAACAGGCAAAATGTTTGGCTTCATTGATTACGGGAAAGCAAAATTTGCCTAAAGGGAGGAAGACTTTCATGGAGAAATTATTCCATGCCATATTACTCGTGGATAAAACCACGAAAATATCCATGGAGCCCAGCCCTTCCGCTGGGCCTGCTAAACGTCTCCTGTAACAAATTAGTAATGCGATATTTAATCCTCCACTTTTTATGCGATTCTTAAAGATCGTAATAATAAAGGTGTTGATGTCATGTACTATGCCATGTAGAAAGGTGCTATTGTCGTGCACGTGGCCACAGTGGCAATTTAGGAAATGAAAGGGCTAGTTGGTTGGTAAAACGAGCTATAAACGTTCAAGTTAATACCACAATGACACTGTTTAAGTCATTCTTCAAAAAATAAAGGTGGAATAAAACACTGCTCAGGCTAAAAGAATTATGCAGAAATTATTCACCATATACTCTCTGTTCAGAAAGTTTTGGGCAATTGCGAATGGTCAACTATGCACGCATTGTCTTGTTCGAATGACTGATCATATCTGAAGGTTTCTTAGGAGTTGTCATATCTATGACCGATAGCTTTGCTGTTTGATCTAAATGTTAAGCTACCAATTGCTTAAGCTGGTACCTTAACTGGATGAATTTAGATTTTACAACGCATAAGAAATGTTTTTTGCCCTTTTTTAATGCCCTGCATATTGTATGGTAAACAGTTAAAGAGCACATTCCGTTTTTAATATGTGAGAAGAAATTCAACTTATATATTAAAGCTGCATGTTACATGAAAGTTTTAATGGATTTTTTAATGCACCATAATATTTTAGTTTCTTTATTTCAGCTTTTAAGCAGGAAGATTTAAAAGTATGACCTAACATTCTTTGAAATTTCGAAGTGTACAACACTAACGCAGAGTATTTGCATATTTTTGAAACGCGTCAGAATTTGTTTTTCTTTTCCTATGTCTTAAATACTGAGGATCTCAAAATATCTTTTTTGCAGCTTCAGCACACCCAAAAATAACGTTTTTCGTATAAAAATTTTCATATTTTATTAAAGGAGAAGGAACTAAATTCAACTATTTTTAACTCCATTGCTCAGCGATATGTGTCATAAGTTTTTTTTAAAAGCTTTATGCGTGATATAATTCAAGAAAATTCCCATACTTCGATTTCTGGAGGTAAAAACAGCTTGTTGCAAGTGTTGAAAGGAAAGTACACTCGATCTAATAATTTTTATCTTTTGTATTTTGTTGATATAATTCGGGCTTAAGAACATTTCCCTTTTGAAAATGTCAAATGTTACTTTCTGAAATAGAAACAAGATCAAAATTACATTCCTCTTTCAAAGAAAAAAAATTAATCCGTATTAGAGTTCACGCTTTGGATATCCGTCCGCCCGAAATCTCAATATGAGAGTTTCTTGGGATATTTGTTAAGATATTCAATAAAGCTGAATGACTCTAAAAAGATTTTCACTTTGCGGATAAATGAAACAGCTAGTAAACAGATTCCATTGATGTTTTTTAGAGGGGGAAAAGATTACTACTCGAAAGTACATCATAGTTTTAGTTTATTTGATACGCAACAGTTTTGTGCATTACATGCGGAATAAAATTAAGTTTTAAAGCCGACTGGAAGACAAATGAGTTATTTAATGTTGAATGAGATAAATATAAACCATTCACACGTGTTGCAATTTTCCTATTACATTACTATTTATATTCGCTATATCCTTTCCTTTTCCATTTGCACTCATATAGAGTCGACCTTGCCGAACGACGCGGTTATATCATTAATATACTGCGCGCACGGCAAAAGCACCTTCCTCAAAGCCAGATGTTATGGATGAAATGTGTTAGGTGTAATTCAGATTAAGAAAGCAATGTGTAATTTAATTAAACCTAAATATTGTTACAATTAAAAGGTATCCGATTACCCTCTAATTTTGATAAAATTAAAAAAAAAACACGTTTTATTATGTTATTTTATAGCTTATATATCAAGACTGCGTAAACTACTTTTATTTTGTCTCTCTGGTCGTTAGAAGCAGAATTATAGCTGCTTTTGTTGTACGCCGTGAACAGGAAATTTCTATTTAAGAACCTGGAACCTCATGTCTAAAGTACACAGAGTACTCTAAATAACTTTAAAATGACAATTTTTTATTTGAATACTTTTTGGATACCCAAATTTGGCAACATAATCTCTTAAGTGTGAGAAAAAATACGTAAGACTTAAGAAGGGTTAACTACCCTTTATTTCTCAGAATAATTACAATCAACTCCTAACTCGGAGTATAAACAAAACCTCCACTTGGGCTTGAACTTAAACAATTATGAAATTAAAATAAACTGAGCTCAACTAAAGCTATCTGAAAGATATAGCCGAAGCTATCAGGTTATAATTAATTCAATCGGAAAAACCAAGCAAACCAACCAAGCAAGTATTGCTGAGCGTAGTAGCCTAAGAGAGAACGTAGCCAAAAGGCAAACGCGAGCTAGTCAGAAAAATCAACTCTCTCTCGAAGTCGGCGAAACATCCACATAAATAATACTCTTACTTATTTGCATTCTGAATTTACATTCTGGTAGGAAATTGTAAGCTGAAATTAGAATAGATAGAAAAGGTGCATAACTTAAAATAACTGTTAATAAAATTAGGATGAACCTTACATCTTTCCCTCCCAGAATTTAACTACTCGAAGACTAAGGTCTCAAAACGACCTTGTTTAGGAGTGTTAATTCTAAAAAACTCTTTCTCAGTAAAGTTTTAAACTTGTAGCAAGTGTGCTTTCTTGAATTCATCATTAAAACGTTTCTAGGGCCAACTTTACACAATATCTAAAGCTATACTAAAACTAAGAATTTTATGTTGTAATTTTAATACAAATTGACATGGGGACAAACATCTTCTTCTCTGTTGAACAGGTTTACACAGTCTTGGTCCTTCCACAAATTATCTGGAAGGAAATCATATTAGGGGTCTTCTTACAATTTCCACTTTCGCTATCAACACTCTTTATTGAAATTATTTTTGGCCCTCAAACACTTTCATTCACACGAAACTTTAAAATCTCTTCCTCCCACGCTCTCCAAAAATTGCTCTGAGTGAAACGAGCGTCTTACAGTTGTGTTATCGCGAAGATACACTACCAGCTATCCAACAGCTACGATTTCTTAGAACTTGACATTTCAGACTTCAGAAGATTCCTTAAACACAAAACTAGATCTAATATCCTAGAACAGAACTTAATTTAAACCTCTTAAGTGAAGTCTGGAAAGCCTAACTTTAAACACATTTAATCTATGCTATCTTTCTATTCAGCATTTAAAGTCATGCTTTACAAAAAACTTACATTTGTACAAGTTTAACCTTTACAAAAGTTCAAAACCTGACATTAGCATTTCTACATTCAATAGAGCATTTTAACATAAATTAATTTAAAATTGATGTTACATCATTCTATATAGTTGTTATACTAAACTTACAAAGTTTTGCTACAATCTTTCTTTAAGTTAACACACTTAAAGTCTTTCGACTAAACATATTCACAAATTAGTTTCTCGTAACTTGAGAATTCTCAAAAGAAAGGTATTTTCAAAATAAATTCTAGCGAACTTGTGAATTGAAAAAAAAAATTTCTGTTTAACAGATAATTACAACTACATTCTCGCAAACTTGTGAATTCAATTTCTTGCTTTAAACAATATTTAGCAACTTTAAACACATGCCATAAATCGAAATTTCAGTACAAAATAGAAAACAAGGAAAATTTTCACTTATCGTTTTTGGTTTCAATACTCCTCCATTCTTTTCTCGCAGAATTCTTCCCATGTGAGACACCTTAAACTTTGGATTCTCAGTCTTCTCGGGCGGCTCGTATTCACTTCCGGTCCTTCCTTTCTCTTCGTTCCTCAGGCGTTGAATCGGCCTGCTTTTCTCGTTGGTTGAGAGTTCTGGAACTCTGACTTCCTCTTTGCCTTGTGGCATCCGGATTTTTCCTCGGAATCTTCCAATCTTTTCTTGGTTTTCCTGGTTTCCTGAAAAGGAATCGATATTGCCTCTTCAGGTCGTTTTCTTTTCGTAGATCTTGTCTTATATGTTCCTGTGACTTTTTAAGAGGAAGATGGCTTCCGTTCTGGACTTGGTCGTTTTCCTTGATTAGTCTCTGTGAGTCTTTCCCGCTTTCCAATCGGCGCTGGCTTCTGTTGAAGGGGAAATTTTCTTTGTTTTGTTTTCTTCCTTCTCGCTGGGACTGAACCTTGTGGGTGCTGTTCCGTTCGCTTGGCGGTACATTCTTCAGTGTTATCCGCTTGTTTTCTTTTAGTTGCTGGGGGATCCCTGCTAGGCGATGGCGAAATCAATATTCTTGGAGCGCTGCCAGGAACCTCAATAGATCTTTTAAACCTAGAAAATCCGTATGAAAATAGCACGGTTTCAGCTGGTCCATGTTAGCATTTGTTTGTTGTCCATTTTCGGGCTTTAAGTAAACCGTAGAAAATTTAATTTTCTGGATAATGAAAAGTCCCTCAAACCTGGGTTCAAATTTCGCAACCCTATTTTCGCTTGCGGATATTAAAAAATGCTTAATTTTTAACACTTTTTGCCCTATCGTATACTCCACGCCACGTCTCTTATCTATCGTAATATACTTTCTGTTTCAACCTCGCCGCATCAGAAATTTTGATGGCCTCATTAATAATTTTCTCTATATCTTTCAACTTAAACTCTTCCTGTCTTTGTTGAACGAATAATCGCTTATCCAGTGGCGTTAAATTTTTTCTTCCTAGGAAAAACTCTGGGGGGGGGTTATTTGTGTGGTATTATGTTTTTCTGTTCTCAAGGCAAAGCCTAGTTCATTGACACAGCTGTCTCAACGGTCATGATAATTCTTAACATATCCCCGAATAATTTCAACTATATTCTTACTTACGCGGTCCGCAATATTTGATTGCGGTCTGTAAGGTACCATTTTTAGATGGCGTATGCCAAGACCTGTACAAAGATTTTCAAAAAAATTACTTACGAATTGCCTACCATTATCTGATATTACTTCTAGTGGGGCCTCGTATTTTAAGATGTATTTATTGAGAAACGAATCTGCTACCATTTTTGCTGAAGCCCGTTTAAGGGGAATTATTTCCTTCCATTTTGATAAATGATCTACAATGGCTAAGAAGTATATATTTTTATTAATTTTTGTTCTAGGGTAAGGATAAAGCAAATCAATGCCAACGAATTCCTTTAGGAAAGTGGTTTTTATGCTATTTATGTACCCGGCAGGGTACGTTACGTTAATTTGCATGCAATAGTTGTAGAAGTATCAATTTTTTAAAAGTTGTTTAAGGGCGGCTAGGCCTAATTTTTACCATAGCAGCCATATCTTTGAAATTCGTTACACCGGGGTTCAATTACATTAATATTTTAGGATTATGCTGTTTAGAAGGAGCTTCCAAATATCTTCATCTAATTTCCTCTTGAGACAGAAAACAGATACTACTTTCGTTTTTCAAAGAAATCAGTAACTAAAGATTGTGTTTCTAAAGTTTAAATATTTTGTGATTTTTTTGTGACGTTGCCGTTGAATATTTTGAAGCGTAAGTGCGAAAAACGGGGTATTTAATGAATAAAGTTAAACACACAAAATGTTAATAATAGAAAGATAAAAAAATTCTGTAAGTCATTCAGCTGAGAAAACTGAACATCGATACGATGAACTGGGAAAATGCTGAGAAAAAAAGAATTTGGAATTCTAAAAATACCCTACTTTTAAAATTTTTACGCTTTTCCTCTTGAATTGCATTTGGTGTAAGTGCCAAAAAAAAGCACTAAAAGTGCTAAATAAAAGGGCTCAAAAGACAAAAAAATTGCGTTAGCAGGTGTGAATGTAAGATCAGTTTGGTAACGTGCTAATTACAGCGAGGGCATAAAAAACCTAAGGAAACCTTCTGGCATGTTGTTAAAATTTGAATCCTTTTAGATTTCCTTCTTTCTTTTAATAATATTACTAAACCGTTTAATTAATTCTTTGCAGTCTTTTTTATTCATTGATTGATTCTATTAACTTGATTTAGTTATCGAAAAGTAAATAAGTAGCATTTTCTTTCAGCAACTGTCAGTATCGTTTACTCCCAGCCTGCTGATTATTAAACCAAATTAATCAGTAAATAAATTATTATGTTTTTGTTTTAACAATCGTCGGTACATTTTATTTTCAATTTGCTGATTATTATATGGATACATATAGCTTTATCGAATAAAATATAGCGTGGTTTAAGTTAGTGGTACCTATTATTACTGAGTTGTTTGACTAAGTATTAACTTAAGCATATAAAACCCCTGCTGTTGTTTGAACAAACATCTCATTTTTTACTTCATTGTAAGGAAGTAAAGAAAGAATTGTAATCGCGAAAATTTTCAGGTGTCATATTTCAACGAAAATATCCATTTTGACCGTCATCGAATGCAATTTAACGATGTTTTTGCGTGACATCTGTACGTAGGGATATAATAAAAGACTCTTTTTCCCGGTTGCGAAAAGGATTTAAAATGGGTTCAGGAGAAATGTTTTACGTGATATCTGCACGTACGCACGTATGTATGTATACATACGTGCGCGTCCGTTTTTGGATATATCGGTACCGTTCCAACACTATTTAGGGTTTTCGCATGCGCTGAACATTTTGCGAGAGGAAAACGTTGGCGTTACCATCCGACATTTTCGAGTTTCTGTAAGTATAACTGCAACCGTGATCGCTCCTGTGTTGCCTTTCACAGAGGCTCGAGCGCATACCTCCGAATAACTATATTTGCAATTTCATCTCGATCGGTTAACCGGAACGGACGCTAGAAGAGCAGATGTCGGCAAAGTTTCTTTATGATCACCCTGTATATCTATATATACCCCTTCTGTTACTCGGTCCCTTGAGCTGAGCTTTTTAGGCTTATATATTGGTAAATTGTGTATATTTTGCTTTAAAAATGATTGATTTATGTTGCTGTTATCTTCTGAATAAGGTTTTTATGCTAGTTAATTTGCATGCAATAGTTGTAGAAGTATCAATAATTTAAAAGTTGTTTAAGTGCGGCTAGGCCTAATTTTTACCATAGCAGCCATATTTTTTTACATTTGAAACTGAAACTGGAATTGTCTTTCGCATACTCGCGCTATATTGGTTTGTGCTTTCTGCGGCTCCAGAACATTTATTATTTTTTCGGTAAATACTATTTAATAATGTTTTATTTTGTAATATTTTGAAGCTAATTGTGTTCCGGTTGTGATATTACATCACACTTTTTGTTTTTGAGATTATTTGACGAACTAATGGATGTTTGCATTTTTGTGTGTCTACGTGGCTCGTCGTGCTGCGGCTTTTGTTTTTGGATTACTATTTCTACCATATAAGAGGTCTGAAATGATCATCAAATTGTAAGTACGTTTGATTTCTACATTATTCTACTATTTTAAAAAGGGTACTAGTTAAAAAGGGTAAAAGGGTACCTACTAAGTACTGCAATAGGTACTATACCATCGTAAAAAGTACTATACCATCGATTTAAGAATACAAACATAACACGTATTTAGTTTTCTTTTGCAGTATTTGGATATGAAAGAACGTTACGGATTTTCTGTAAACCTGGTCGATGGAACATTTTTGTACTCCTATTTCTGAACAGTATATGAAAATTGACTCAAATCCTCTTCAGATACATGTGTCAAAAAACATGTTATTTAATGCAATTATTTTCGAAACTAAAGCTCATTTACTTTAGAGAAAGTTAGTGTGTTGGAGGAGCGTAATTAACTCTTCGAGCGCATGAGAAATGAATTTCTTAGTGATATTTTTCGAGTTGCTTCAACGTTCAGATTACTAGAGCATTTATCAGCACGGAGTTTCATGATAACAGAAATAGGATTGTTTGAGTCTGGAGGCAAACTTAAAGTTGTTGTAATTTAAATGGCAATGCAGAATGAGAGTGGAAACCTGCATGAATAAATATTTGGTTAACAGATATGAAGTAGAGTTCTGGTTAAAAATAAGAAATGAATAACAAAGCTCTTTTGTGAGCTTTAGGGAGTGCTTGTAGTTCAGAATAATTCAGACTACCGGAAAGTATATTTAAAGTGCCAAAAATCGATCATGCATCAGTACAACATTTTCGCTAAATGTCCTGCAGTGCTTAGTAAATGCTTTTATTATTGTTTGACTGTTTAATTAGCATCAGGTGCAGTAATAGTATTGAACTTTCTGTAGAAGAAATTTTTATTTAAGGTAAAATTGGATTATTTATATTAGATAAATTATTTATGTTTAAAACAAAATTTATATATTAGAATATTAATATTTAAGAATTATTAATTTTGTTGCGCGCGCACCTGAAATTTCCTCAGAGGTATTTGTACAATATCACAATATCTCACAGTACTTATTTTTTAAACTATTAAAACGTTAAATAGAACTCAATTCAAAATACAGAGAAAGCTAATACGATCTCACCGCGAATTCGCTACAGTCAATAAGAGCACTAAGTAAACAACTACAGTTCGCTTAAAACAACTGAGCTGAGACATTTTAATCCGGCTTTTATGAGCTTTTTAATCATGCACGAGAACATTCTGGTATTTTCTCGTGGTTTCTGAAAAACCAAAGAGTACAATTATGAGATATTTATTTATTTAATGTTAAATACGCGTACTCCTTTATTTTTACTTTCTCGACGTAGCTTTCTCTTAAAACTCGACGCGAGCTGCATTGCGGGGAAAATAAAACAATTTTAATTACAATTCTACTAAAAATAGCAAATTAAATACAAAATCGGTAACACTGCCCCCTTCCCAAGGACTGCACGTCCCGGACAGTACAATCGCTGAAAGGAAGCAAAACTTACAACTAAGGCGTCAGTGCAGTAACAAACATTACACTACAAAAACAAACAACGTAAACAATAACTGTAGTAAGTGACTTAAACCAAATACTATCAGATGACAAATACAATTCAAATACTAAATACAGATCAAATAGTAAACACAAGTCAAATCAAATACTAAATTTAGAAACAAAAAGGACGATGGTCTTATATTATTTACAATACTATTTACAATCATATACACTGCATACTATGGCCACAGTAAGGAGCTAACCTGTTGTAATGAACGACTTTAGGTTTAGAGTTCGATGACTTACGGATCCTAACCACGACGTCGTTCAGCCTCTTTAGGACTGTGTACGGACCATCCCAATGTGATTGTAGTTTAGGACAAAGTCCTTTCCGACGAGTCGGATTCCACAACCACAGCCTGTTTTCTTGGTTGAACAATGTTCAGTAGTTCTCGTGTCGTAACGGGTCTTTCGATAATCTTTTTTTTCACATATTTTTCAGGTATTTAGTATTCCTATTTATATGTCATGATTATGCTGCTTCTCAGATTCAGAGTCTCATCCTGTTCTGCCTTTACTGTTGAACAACTAATAATACAGTAAATGTATTGGAAATTAGAAAAGATAACGGCTTTTACATTAAAAATGTAATTAAATTAATGGATTTCGTTATTTAGGGACCCCACGTTTTTATTATCCGAGATATAAAATTGTAGAAGAGTTCTGTCGACAGAATTGTTTAATCCATTATTCCCGTTAAACTATGTGATAAATTATTTTCTTTTTTTGTTGTATTCATGATCATATCCATTTTAAATAAAAGCTTATTAATTATAAACCTTTTTTTTAACTGTATTTTCTTAATTTGATCATTAAACATCACCTTCTTAGCCCTTTCGCCACATAAAATTCAACAGCAAGATCACAACATTTTTAAAGTTGCAAGTCTGTAGGTTTCCAAATAAAGTGTTGAGAGTCGTCATACATTTCTTATTCTAAAAGGGCTATTATTGTGGAACTTCACATTGGTGTCTAATCGCTTCTGTTGTCCATTTAATTTTTCAAATAACTAGCCGCTGTTGCACCCAGTCGTTTGATATAGTTACTGTAAAAAGAAAAAAATTACATAATTCTTATGTTAAAATTATTTCATACTGATTTTGGACTGGAATGGTGATGCCACCAGCCTAAGTGCTAATCAGGCACTATCCCAGTGGAATGTTTTTTATGAATCATATATATTTAAAGAATGTCCATTAAATGTATGTCATCAAAAAATTAGTAGTCTCACAAGGTTTACATTTAATAAAAGGAAGTAAGCCATCTAATAATTGCTGCCCTTCGATTATTTTTACATGAAGGATCGCTCTGTGGCGTTTTAGAGTACGAGCATCATATATATACGCAGCATTATACATATTCATAATTGCTAATGCTTTCATTGTTAATTAAAGATTTTTCAAGAAATTTCTTGGCTAGCTTTCCATGTGAGAGTATTTGTGAGGAGATAAGGAACTTGCTTAGCCTAGGGGAGAATATTTCTATAAAGTTGTAAATTACATCTTTTCTTTGCTCTTTTGAACGGGATTGCCAATGATTTTTCATTATATTTATTTGTATTTACTAATATTTATTTATATTTTCCACTTCATGAACTAAGCCCTAAGTGCGTAAAGGTGATTTTTCTACAACGTCCTTTGACTGGCTAAGAAATGCATTTTGTGCAAGACTTGCTCTGTCATTGACGTACACTGATAATGTTGTGTTTGGTGTTGTGGAATGTCATTCACATAAATGTTAGCTCCCAACAACGGACGCCTGTGGAACGCCAGCTCGAATGGTACGGCGTGTGAAATGTGCATATGTTATATCGGAAATTTTTAGATTTTCCAACAAAGTGTTAAATATTTCCATACTTTTTTACATTCGTTATTATTTCTTTAAAAATAATACTTAGAATTAACGTTGGCAGCATTCTTTTCTTTGTGTCGCCGTATATTTTTGTATTCGCTCTTGCTTCTTCAAAAATAATACGTGGTGATAACATTTACTGGCAACATTTGAAATATGATACCAACAAAAATGTGAGGTTTGAAATTAATAGCACCTTCGGTGAAAGAAAGAAGTAAAAGAAACTCCCTGCTCAGACAAGAAACATTAGAAGTCTGGATTAGGGAAAAAACATTGAATTGATTTAAACAAATCTTCAAATGCTTATTTGAAAGGCCTAAATATAAAAGTGCAGAACAAGCAAAAGAAAAGTTAAATGTACTTACTTCTTTAAACAAGTCGACTTAAGGATTTATTACCCTTTCTCCTCCCGGAAGCAAACAGAGCAATTTCAAAGCACTTCTGTTAATTGCATCATCACGTAGCGGTGGTAAACTGAAATTACACGCCTGTGTCGCATTAAGTAGCCATTCTAGCTAATTCGGCTAAATCCTTCTCAAAAAACAATGAAAGAAGAGCACATCATTTCATTAATCTTTAATATATAATGATTTTAATGCATCCAGCTAGTGCAGTGATTCTCAACCTGTGGGGAGCGCCCCCTAGGGGGCGCGAGCACACTAATGGGGGGGGAGCATATCCAAGAGAAAATGTTATTTAAAAAAATTGATTACTAAATTAAAAATAAATTTAATAATTATTAGTGACTTCTTTGGGCCTGTCTTTCAGAGCAAAGTTTTTCGAAGGAGGGTTTAATATTAGAAATAAACACTCTCAGTTCTTTTTCTATATTTAGCTGAGATCTATATTTTGTCTTCAAAGAAGCCACAGCAGGAAATCCAGTTTCACAAATGTAAGATGTTGAAAATGGTAGTAGAATGCGAAATGCGCTTGGTTTTAGTGCAGAAAACTCATCATCCACTCCTGCCCAAAATTCAAAGAGTGATTTATTACTAAATTGTCTTTTCGTTTCGCCGCTTGCCGTGAAGTCTATGAAAGTTTCTTCCTCTTCAATTGAGAGTCCTTCGGGAGTATTTTGAAATGGATCTCTCACCCACTTGTAACTTGATATCAGTTTGTCGTCAGCAAGAAAGTACTTTTTAAAATTCTTTGCTAGCATTGCTAAATGATTTTCAGTGGTTACAAAAACAACTTTTACATGTTGTTCTTCAGCCTTGTAAGTTTTAATACAATCATTCAAATTTGAAAACATTGTTAAGTTTTCTTGCTTTAAATTTCTGCTCCACAATTCCAATTTCCTATAAAAAGCATTAACTTTATCACTCGTATCCAATATATGTGTATTTGCTCCTTGCAGATGAAGATTCAAGTTATTTAATTTCTCGAACATGTCGACCATGTAGCTCAATTTTACCACAAATAAACTAGCGCGAAAATTCTCAGCTTCCGGTCTGTTTTCCTCTTCTAGGAAAACGGCGATTTCTTCTCTTAATTCATAAACACGTTGCAAAAATTTCCCTCGTGATAACCATCTTGCCTCGCAATAAAATAGTAACGCTGAATGTACTGCACCCATGTCTTTACAAAGGGCGGAAAAGATTCTTGATTTCAGGGGTCTCATTTTTATATAATTTACTATGGTTACAACCGTAGTTAACACAATATTCAAACCAGGACTCATTTCTTTAGAAGCCAAAGCTTCTCTGTGGATCATGCAATGTGTCCAGATGCACTGTGGCGATTTTTGTTTCACAAGTGCTTGAATACTTTGGAATCTTCCGGACATAGAACGAGCACCATCGGTGCATATTCCGAGGCAATTTTTCCATTCTATGTTTGTCTTGTTCATAAAATCATTTAAAATAGCAAATAATGCGAGTGCTGTTGCTTTGAGTTCTATTGGTTTGCAGAAAAGTAATTCTTCTACTAATGACAAATCATCACAAAATCTAACATAGGCAATGGAATGAGCATCTTTATTACTATCTGTTGCCCCATCGAGTTGTATTGAAAACTATTTGCCACGCAACTTCGACAAAAGCTGACACTCTACATCAGCTATATCAGCAATTCGACGGGCAGCAGTATCATTTGAAAGAGGTATAGACTGCAATTGTTTTTCAAAATTATCTCCAAACATAATTTCTAGAATCCCAATTGCGGCTGGCAAAATAAGCTCTTCACCAATGGTGTGAGTCTTTTTACATCTGGCTATTTTATATGAAACTTTGTAAAAGGCAATTAAAGCTTCTTCATTCACAGACAAAGTATTTTTAAAACAATGATTTTTGCTTTTCATATGATTGTAATTTTAATTCGAAGAATTCTCTGGGTTTGTTTACGTACTCAATATGAAGCGTTTCCAAATGTCGTTTAAGTTTATTAGGTATCATGCTGTCTGCCGCCAACATTTTTGAACAAATGATACACAGGAGCCTTTCTTCAAAATTTAAGTATTCTTGAGAATATTTTTTTGATTTTATTTTCGGAACCACGCTCGTCTGTGTACTTGTTGATGCTTGTCTATCGTCTAATGCTCACTTACGCCCGCTTAAAAATTTATCCATGATTATGTATAAGTCTGCTGCCGTGAATATTTAATACGGTGAATTGCAATTACACGAAAATATATTAAAATACACATTCAGAATAGATTCAATAGCGATAGAAGGATCGAATCGAATGAGATTGCCTGGAATTGAAATTGGCGTCATAGAACTTTCTCCTTCTCCCTATGAGAAAACATTTGTTCATATCTGCGCACGCTCCTAACTTAACTTTTAAGCTGACCAGACAAATTCCAGACAAATCGAAACTTCTCGCGAAACCGTGAGAACGCCCGACATGGCGGGACGCAAGAGCAATAAAAAGGCATAGGATTCTTGTTTTTTCAATGTTGAGGATCGGTGTTGCAAAAAGTTAATAAATTTCCGTATTCTTGACAATTTGTAAAGTTTAAAATTAAGGTTGTAGTGTAGGTTTAGAGCCAAAATACTCAAAATACATTATTATTGTATACATTTTATTGTATGCGCTGGGGAGGGGGGCACGATGAAAATTATGATTGAAAATTGGGCCGTGAATACTAAAAGGTTGAGAAACACTGAGCTAGGGTCTTTTGATAAAAATATTTAATATTCCTAATTAATTAGGCATCGTATCATTTAAAGGCATTTTTATTTAAACCGAGCAGATTAAAAAGCAGAAAAAATATTTTTGAGAACTGCTTTTATTCCATGCATTTATTTTAATTTTAAAGCCAGTTGGTTTGCTATTCAGTAACAGAAAGATTAAATCTGAAATTTAAATACTTTCATTAGGCTTTACTGAATGGCAGCACGCTAGTGCGTGGGGCTAATATATTCGGGCTAAAAAAAGCAACAAACGTTAAAAGAAAAAATACGAATGTAAAAAGGGGAATTACAGCATACAATTTGTATGTGAGGTTGCACCGCCGAATGTAAACAGGCAACGAAAATTAGCATCCCGCTTTAAAAAGGGACTTTCCAGATCTATGCATCGGTTCGCAACCAGCGATAGTTCCGTGCAATCCGAGATATCCAATCGGAAAGCATGAGTCCAAGATACCATCTGCACGTTAAAATGCACAGGAGGGATGTCGAGACGTTGCAAACTGATGCAAGACCTCCACTGTTGTGAGAGAGTTGAATATGTATCGCAGTGTCATCAATAGGTTGTAGAATCGTTACCAAATGCTCAAAAGCCCTCTAGAAGACGTGGATCTGGACGCTGGAGGATTATAATAACGGCAAGCCATCGCGTTTTATTTCTTTGTACAAGAAGCCATACATCACTAGCAGCACGACAACTGGCGTCGCATCTCTCTGCTGCTGCAGAATGGTCCATATTCTGCCAAACAGTGCTGCATCTACTGCATGAAGATGGACTGTGCGCCCGAAGACTTTTGATTTGTTCTCCTTTGACCACGTCTCATGTCAGAGCCATTTTATTTGAATTGGGCATGTGAACTTCGCTGTTGGACCCCAGAGAAGTAGGGCCACGTACTGTTTACAGATGAATCTTGATTTCCCAAAGGATAATGATATGGAGAGTGCCAGATACAAAGTTTCGAACCGAAAACATCGTCGAAAGGGATCATTACAAAGGAGGAGCCTTATTTGTATGGGCTGGGATAGCATCGAGCGGCGATACCGACCTCTGCGTAAATTCCTGGTGGTTTCATCACAGCCGTCCGATATCGCGACGAAATTCTACACCCTCTTGTGTGTCCTTTTATATTTCCAATGGGTATCGGCGTGTTATTTATAGACGATGTTACCGTCTGCGTAGAGCTCGAGTGGTGCGGAGTTATCTAGAAAGTGAAACCATTCTACATTTGCCGTGCGACATCCCCAGATCTGAATCGCATACAGCGTGTGGGAAACATGTTGGACAACGGATCCTTGCATTACTACAGGAATGGACCCTACTTCGAGACAAACGATTAAGGACATATCTCGCAGTTTGTTTCGCCGTTGCCAAGCATGCGTTTCATCTAAAGTGTATTATACCCGTTATAAGCGTGATGTCTCCATTGCACATTCTTCTGATGCATTTGGTCTCTCGCGATGCGATTGGTCGTAATAATGTGTTTATGTATGTCTTTGCTTTATTGTTTGTTATGTGGTCTAGTAATACCACATAAATCTCTCGGATTGATTTCACGCAGATGCATTCAATAGTTTTGTTTTATTGTGTGTTTTGTGTTTGTTGCTTATTTTTTTAGCAGGAGTTTATTCTATTTAAGGCAGTGGCAAAAGATTGCTTTAAGATCACTGAATTTGTTAAACAATAAGTTGTTAAATTTGTATAAAATATGAAATAAATCAAACATGATATCAAATATCCGGGTTAGAAGTGCCGATGTTAGGATGGAAGACTATGCCTATTAAATCTTCGGTGGTTCTAGGTACCGTTGTACCATAGTGCGAGGAACATACGCACACATATATAAATTTTTATTATTTACATTTTAACGTAGGCATACCTTTCTCCAGGCACGTGCCCTGTCATGACCATAAGACCAACTTGTTTGATTAGGTTGGTCGGGTTGCGCCTACTTTCCTCCATGATGGTCTGTAGAAAGGAAAAATTATGATGTTTTTGGGGGTCACGGAAAAATTTAAATCTCCGAAACTGTAAAAACATTGAGAGTTGGTCTGCATTTCGTTTGATAGACGAAGGTGTACTTTACAAAATGGATGAAGATTTTGTAACTTGTTATTTCGGTCAGCCACAGCTGAGAGTAGCGAAAACTACGGGAATGTAATGATATCACACGCTGTGCGCATACAGTGTAAGTGACCCGGCATTCCCACTTCCGCCCATAGTCATCAGGTGGGCGGCTCCGGCTCAGTTGCTCATTAGAAGCGGTCGTGAATGGTTGTACATTTTATGAATTTTGTTTTACTGAAATTAATAAAATTTTAAAATGAGTCAAAGAAAAAATTTGTTGAAACGGAGAATAGAGCTAGATGCTGTTCCGATAAGTGAAGAAGTGTAAGAGCGACTTAATAAACTGCTATGAGAAGAAAAAGCAAAATAATTTTAACATTACAGAATATTTTGAAATAAACGAAGGAACCAGAACTTCAAATTTATCCAGTTCATTATGAAAAGAATTAGGCTTACTTCACATTGATCAGAAAGAATATTTCCACAAACAACGCCATAGAAGAAAGGTAGAAAAGACAAGGGCGGGTGATATGTGTATGATCGATATTTACAATTAATGCACATTTGCGTTTTATATTGACATCTGTATACATTTACCTGTCATTTAATTCAGCCTATTTAAAATTGTTTCCCTTTAGTGTGTTTATGAGATACTCATTGTCAAGTTTGCTCGTTAGTTTGCTTGTTTGATGTCACCGATACGAATATCCCTAAGTTACAATTACAAACTTTAATTTCTCATTTTAATCCAAAAAGTGATGATATGAGCCTATTTCTCACTTTGTTTGAAAAGCAGCTAACAATTTTGAACTTACCTGAAGGGAAATGGGTACTGTATCTCTTAGGTTTGTTACCTAATGATGTTACAAAACTGACTGCAAAGGAATCTGCTAGTGACGCTCAAGATTATGACAACATCAAACAAATTTTCTTTAAGTGTTTTAAATTAAGTGCTGAAAAATTCCGACAATTACTTTTGCAGCATCGCAAAAGTCCTGATAGTACATGGCGAGACTTTTACTTTGATTTAAAAAATTTCTTTGATGGCTGGATTAGCGAATTAAAGGTCGATACTTTGGAGAAGTTAAAGGATTTGATGATATGGAACCAAAGTAAAAGACGATCCCCTTCTAAGTATAAAGAACATTTTATGGATCATTGGTCTTCAAATCTCGTAGAAGTATAGATGTTAATAACTGTATAAGGTCTGTGCGGCATGGGAGCTCTTAAGGTACTAGCGAGCCAAAAGTCTCTTGATTGGTTTAGTGGCGGGTTAAGAGAAGTGGGAGACCTTCGGATGCATGCTTCAAGCTAGTCCACATCAAACCTTTAGTTATACCCTTAATATGCTGCTAGATTAGTGAGGAAATTCTAGTTTCCCATCCATTTCTACCTCCAAATCTCAAATTACTGGAAGATACCTTACGTGATTAGCACTTCCACTCCTGCTGATGCCCGCAACGATCGTCCCAGAGAACGTATAACTTCCTCTCTATTATTTTAATGGATAATTTGCAGTGATTCTTTCACTCTTGCGAAGATAGCGTATTATAGGAGAATCCCAGCAGCTTCCTCAGAACAGTAGCTACACTGAACTCAATAAAATTTAGATTGAAGAGTTGTTGCTATTCAAGGTGGTTAAATTAAAGGTGATCTGAGTGCCGTTGGAGTGAAAGGATTGTTGCGCAATGCTCCCGGTACGAGTCTCATTCCCGTGAGCATAATAAAATATATTTATATATGAAATGCCTTTTCATTCAATAATGGAGTCAGATTATCTTTAATGTAACCACTTTGAACAGCAACCACTCTTCAAGATAAAAAATAAGTGTTACTCTCCTTCTGCCATAGAGTGAGGTTTACTGAAATATTACGTTTTCTACATGTCTATATTTAATACAAAGATCTGAAGATATCCATGACCGCGAGTTTTTGTTAGAACGTTGCTAAAGCAGAAATAAATTATGTTTGTTCTCATTATATGCTTCTTAAATGAATTTCTTTTTCTAACATATTCTCATGGTGTAACCTCAGGATTCACCGAGTTCATATGCACCGAGTTCATATGCACCAGAAGTGCTATTAGTTTCCATCCTCAATTTCTTGGCGTCACTTTTGTTTCTGTGTCATCTTTGAGAATAAGAGGACAACCAAATGTCATCTCCATATATTACTTTTAAAATAGCGTATAATAATAAATGTATTATATAGCGAATATAAAAAAGTATGGCAAGACAAAAAAAGATGTTGCCTCCAAATGTTATGGTCAGGAATTATTTTCAAAGAAATAATACGGCGAATATAAAAAAGTAGCACAGTATTTAACGCTGTATCAAAAATTCTAAGGTATGTTGTTTCTAAATACTTCGTCAGTTTGCTATTAATCGTTATTTGACGTACGTACGAAGAAAGTGGTGCTTAATAATCAGTGAAAAGTACATAAAACATTGTGTAGGTCCTTTTGTTGAGAAAGATAAACATTAATATCATGAACTGAGAAAAGACTGAACATAACTGAAAAATATATGACAACATTTAACAAGGTAGCCCGAATTCTAAACATATGTTGCTTTTAAAAATTTCGTGATTTCGTTGCTGAATTTTATGTAGCGATGTTTGTTAATTACGTTAGAGATATTAGGTTATTTCGAAGCAGGAGAGATGAAAAATGAGCAATGCCCCCGCCGGAACTCGAACCACGGACTTCTTTAATACACGCTGACCACTGCACCACGAAGGCATGCTAAAAAGGCGGGAGAAATTCCTTATATACTTCCGGGAGCCAGCGTAGTTAGGCCCCGTAGGCTGCAATTTCACGTGCTCTCGCTTGTTTTGTTGTAAGTGTCGTTTAAATTACGCAAATCGATTTAAATTGTATATCACAAGTTTCAGCAACGTACGGCGAACATAGTGCTGCATAGCATTAGTTCCTACGACCATTATTTCAGCAAATATTGCAGTTTTTATTGTTCTCGTGTAACGCGGTGGATATTCCTTTGTTTGTGCTAAATGGTTAAGCGAAGTGCCAAGAATCACAAGTTTTTTATTAAACTCTTCCTGTGTAATATTATTGTCATCCATAAAATTAATCGGACCTTTTGATTAATTCACATGCCCAGGATACCTATGGAAGCTATTTGATGTTATTATTTCAAGCAATTAAGGAACTACAGCTCATTAAAATAGTGCCATTTTCAGCTCAATTAATGCAAGTTTTTCCTGGATTACAACTTATTTACAAGTCTATCAACTCTGAAATCGTATTCATGAGAAATACTTGTCAACACTTTATATTCAACTCCTC
>KK114559.1:356567-392688 GCA_000611955.2 Stegodyphus mimosarum
TATATATATTTTTTTTTTTTTTTTATGTATATATCTTAAGAAACTTTGGAATTTGGAAACACCTGGATTTAAAATTATTTTGGTCAGACTTTATGTGAGTAATAACATTTATTTTAATACTATTGTTTACTTCACTATTATTTACTTATTTATTTATTTTTGTTAACCTCATGAACTGGTAATTTTCTGCTTTTCTTATGAATAGTTTCTGATTTATTGGCACTTTTGTCTTGTGTGCGCTATGGAATTGTAAACTCCTACCTATGGCTTCTAAAGATAGGTTTTTCTCACCATCATTATTAAACATCTCACATTCTTTAATTAGCAATCCTGAAAATGCTGATTCCTCCAGATTGATTGATATTCTGCGAAACTAAACATCGGCAAAAATAGAAAACTTAATACCCAAGAACATAAAGATATTTCTGGCCATTTAACAGCTTTTCGTCAAATAGTGGCAGACCAAGAACTTACTCTAGCGAAGCACGAAGGTACAATTTCAGAACTGAGAGAGCAACTGACTCTTCAACATTCAAACACAACAGTGATTTCTCAAGTGAAGGAACATTTGCTGCAACATCAACACGAAGTTAAAAAATTATTCGAAACAAAGTTTCTAGAACAAACCCCAAATTCCTACGCCTTTGCTACCGCAAAAAACATTCCATTGAAACAGGCTCCAAAAAGTCAAATTAAAGATCATATTCTACTCCTGAAATCTAAAGATTCAGAGAGAACACCTGAAGATATCAGACACCAATTAAGTTCGACACTCAATCCACAGAAACGGGGTATTCATATCAATAATATTCGTACTACTAAGTCTAGAGAGCTTCTAATCGGTGTCGAAAAGAAAGCAGATTTAGAACACTTACACCGCTCAATCGTTGAAAATTCACAACTACAAGCCTCCTTAACTGTTCGTACTTCAAAACCCAAAAGTACCAAACTAATAGTGTTTGATGTGCCCTCCTCAGTTTTACTTCGTCAGGAGTCTTCATTGAATTCAACTCGTGTTCTTTCCGTCCCTATATTTCACTTCCCCGCTGTCTTCAATGTCAGGGTCTAGGACATAATCGTCAGAGCTGTCAAAATCCAGCAAGTTTTTCCTGGATTACAACTTATTTACAAGTCTATCAACTCTGAAATCGTATTCATGAGAAATACTTGTCTGAATAAGGTTTAGAACTCCTCTTAACGTCTTAATATAATGTAAGTCTGACAACTCACAGTTATTTAATTAATTATCCTTTGGTTAAGATTTGACATAATATAGTATTTGCCAACAGTTAATTCTTTATTTTTATTTATTTTCTTTTTCTTTTTTTCTTTTTGTATATATATTTTATATATATACTCCAATAGAGAGTGTTCCTCAAACGTAAAACTCTGTGTAAATTGTGTGCGCAGTAACCAAGAAACTGGTTCTTCACTGCCTACTGATCACGGTGCTCATGAAAGAACATGCCAGACTTACAGGAATCAGCTCAATAAATTATTATACCCGGACAAAGCCACAACCTCGAATGTTGCCATAGTCCATAACTAAAAATTCTTCAGTTGCAATTTACATGGAAAGAACGCAATTTAAAGAACAACGCTTCAACTCAAGATTATAGCATGGACAATGAAATACAAAATAATCTACCTCCAACCTTGCTTAAAAAATCGATACCTTTTTCTTCAATTCCTTTTCTCCAAATCAACTTACAAAGGGCAAAAACGGCTTCTGATCATCTAGCAGAATTCTTAACTCATAACCATAAAGACTTTGTTTTTAAGCCAAGAACCCTATTGTATCGAAGGGAAAGTAAGTAGCACTCCAACATCTTGGAATGTCTTTCAATATTCTCCTCAGTCCCCTAATCAACCTCCCAGAGCAGCTATCATCAGTTTTAATCATAGCTGGCACCCAATTCTAATTACAGCCAAAAGAGACCTAGTTACAATCTTTTTTAATAGTTCCAACTCTCAACTACTTATTTCAAGTATTTCTGCATCCCTCTCCGAGGATATTTCTCCTTTGCTTCAAGATTTAGAATCCATCTTGTTATCCTTCCGTGGTCCACACATAATTTGTGGAGACTTCAATTCACACAACCAGCTTTGGGGCTACAACTACACAAGTCCAAGAGGGAGGTCCCTTGAGGAATTCTTCAATTCACATAGTCTTGTCATTCATAATCAAGCCTCGGATTTACCTTCCATCGAAACAATGTACGAGAGAGGGTGGCCAGATCTCGTAGTCACTTCCCATCACCTAATTAATTCGATTTCAAATCGCAAAATTGAAGAAGACAAGTCCCACTCAGATCATAAATATTTTGCTTTTGATATCAAAGAGAATTCAGAATCAGTTCTAATGAAACGTTTTAAAATTACTAAAAAGAAAGAAAAGAACTTCATTAAGCAAATTCATCAATCAGCACTTCCAATGATTTCGTCCTTCCAACTAAGTGCAACAAAAGAAGATCTAAATAAAGCAACAGAAGATGTTATAACAAAAATCCAAGAAATTTGTGAAAATACCTTTCCAATACGGTCTGCAAAACCTTACTTTCATATAAATTGGTGGGCTAAAGAGTTACGTGCTCAGAAGCATAAGACGAGAGCATTGAAACGGAAAATGAAATCGATTACCCTGCTAAAAATGCCCCATAGAAACCAGTAAAATTTTTTATGGGTACCCATAAAATTCTATGGGTTTCTGTTGACTTTTACTGGTTTCTGTTGGTCTCTGTGGGGTTTTCTTACTAGTTTCAAACTGCCACATAGAAACCAGTAAAACTTTCTGTTGGTCTCTACTGACTTTTACTAGTTTCTATTGATCTCTGTGGGTTTTTCTTACTGGTATCATCTGACACTATACAACCAACATCAATGCCAGAATTTTCTACTGGTTTGTATTGGTTTATAATGACTTTTATTGGTTTTCTTACTGGTATCAATATAATAGAAATAGATACCAAATAAATCTTCTGTTGGTTTATATGGGTTTATTCTAATTTTCTAACTGACGTCAATAGACTTCTTTCTAAACAATGAAATTAATACTGGTGTCAGTAAACCAAAATTCATTGGTATTCTTGTTGTCTACTGATTATTTTAAATTACTTATTTATTTACTTTTATTTCGTTTATTTGGACACTGTTGGAAATAAGGTTATTTCTATTTTGTAACCAACAGAAAGCTTTGAAATTGAAAAAAAAACATACAGGGAACCCTCACGTCTCCAACTCTTCTCTAAGACGATCAGTATTTCTAAGAATGAAAATATGATCTCTTTAAGACCATCAGAGTAACCTGGAAATACAGGTGGTCGTTTTAGAGAGGGTTTTTACTACATATGCACATTTATTTGATTTCTTAAAAGCTTTTGTCGGAAACATTAACAGTAATCATTTACACCACACAGTCTCTATAAGGCGACCAGCCACACATAAAAACGCATCTTTACAAGTGGTCGCCTTAGAGAGGTGATGCTCACTACCAATATATGCTTATGTTCTCAGAAATATGTTTATCTTTAAGGAGGTTGCCTTTACGAAATGAATCTCTCTAAGGCGACCAGATACACTTCCGGAATTTTCTTTGCGGGGGGTCGTCTTGCATAGGGAATGTTTCAATACCAAAATATACTTAAGTTTTCACAAATACTGGTCTCGTTCAGAGGCGGTCATCTTAGTGAGGTGTTTTCGCCACGAGTTGGTTCTCTGAATACACACACACTTATATATGCATATATCAACATTTCTGATATTACAAATAAACACCGGCATCAACCATCATCTCTTTAAGGCGACCGCGTTCAAACTACTTTTCTCCGTGTTTACGCTGACGTGAGAAAAAATTTCCCTCCCTCTCCTGCTCTCAGAAAAGCAATATGGCGCCGTTCGTGGTAATGTTGTTATGGGATGTGTGTGATGTCGTCTTGGTGGCTAGTAGGCTGTAGTAATGCAACAAATAATTTACAATTTTTACTATGGGTACTGTTTAGATGTTTATAATGAAAAATAAAATAACAACATTGTCTGTGACTCTGAAATAATATGAAAGGAAATAACAGGAAAGCGATGCGCGTGTAATAGTATCTAATGCATTCAGCGAACATTTTTTTGATAGATAATTAGTTCTGAAAGGATTTTCTGTGTGTGAAATTGATTTTCTATCTTTACTTTAATCCTAAAAAGTAATGTTCTTAAAGACTGAAAAGTGATAATTTCAGACTTGATAATTTGGCTCAGTGTGTTTATATCAGATTCACATTGCATTCTACAAAAACCGTATTTTTGAAAATTTGTTTTTTGATTATAATTTATTAGAAATACTTTTTAAGGCCTATTCATGTAGATCTCTATCATTTGAATATTATGTACTAATAAATTTGAGTATACCTTAAAAATGATCTTGCATGATTCAATTTTGAATTCTTAGACTAATGTGATGCGGTGAGCAGAAGGAATATTTTTTTATGTCTTAAAAAATGTACTCATTATATTTTGCAAACAAAAAAGGTAAGTTTTTTTTAAATGAAGTAAACATTGAAATATTTAATGTCTGTATTTTTTATTGAATGAGGTAGGCAAGACTTACAAGCCAAGGAATTTTTTTTGCATTACTAAAATTGTGTGAAAATTTAGATGATTATAGTAGCTTACATTTTTTTTTCTTTTTCGTCTATATTTCTGTATAAATATAAGACTAGAGCCACATTGTTACATTAAATATTTTGTGCTATTTTCTTAAAACACATATAATCAAACATTTTTATGCATATTTTAATTTTCATCATTATTAATTTCATGAAGAAAATTTCAAATTTTTTTTTCATAAAGTACTTTTGAAATAGAGTTGTGAATAATTAATAGAGTTTATGTAATATTAAATGTGCTAGTCTTGGGAATATAAAATATGAATTATTTATTGAAAAAAAACTACATTAAGTGTAACCTCATATAGTGGTTATTTTCTTAGATAACCACCTCTGACAGTGACACATTTGTCAGGAACATAATTAAATAACAGTGCTTAAAATTACTGATAGTTTTGTAAGTCTACAAGAAACTGGCATTATCTAGAATTGTGGAGTTAATTGTTTTAGGGAAGTTTCACTGTATAATCAGTTGATTTAGGTATCGTAATTTTTATGTGGATATGAATTTTGCATAAGTTATTGAAAGTTTTACAAGACAGTTAAAACCAAAGCTTTTCAAATCATGAGTCTTGTATGGGCATTGTTTTAACATTACTTTCAAATATAGTTAGAATAATATTTAAGCATAATTTTCTCTCATTAACAAGCATTTCCGCAGTATAATTTTCTCTCGTTAGTTATACTGCGGAAATGCTTGTTACAATTTTCTGCATTAAATTTATCTGGTTGTATAGATATTTACGTAAAAACCGATTGTAAACAAATGAAATTATATCTGCTTAATTGCGATGACAGTAATTCTGTGTGTATAAGGCTGTGTAGAACATTTATTTATATTGCTAAATACTGCACTGTATGAATTTCATTTGGCAGTCTAAATACAGGAAATGCTCAGCACGATGTTGTATTTTTATAATATATAATCTATGGTCAATTGCAATATCTATTTTTCAGTACTTTAAATTTTACTATTTAGAAATTTTACAGTTCAAAATAATATTTCTATACAGATTTTAAAGTATTTTTTTGCAATAGAAATGTAAATGCCTTGTACCAAAAACATTGACTTAAATTTATTCCAATAATGCATGTCTTTAATTAAATTTATAATCCTTGGAGATGATATACGAAACAGCTTTTGTAATAATAAATATTTTACATATATAAAAAGTATGAAAATTACTAAGCATTTTTACGTTGAGAACTACATGTTGTATAAATACTTATTATGTTATAGATTTTATTTATATAAAGTCTGCGGAAGATTATACAACACTAAAAGTGAGGTGTAGAATAAGATATTATACACTATGACATATTTCCTCAAATCCCAAACTGTGGGTTGAGAATCGGTATTTGTTAAGTCTTGTAAATTTTTGAAAGTTTGTTTTGTTACAATAAAATTTATTGCATTTTAGGTATTATTAAGTTTATTATATTTGTATATTGAGGTTTCATTTATATTCTGACAGATACAGGTAACGCTCAAAGTACTGTAAAAAGATGGTCGACACAGTATATGTATATTATTATTTCTTGACTACATTATATTCTAGGATTCAAATTCCATGCAAAACATTTATGTGTATGTGTGTCATAATAAGCTGCAGGGTGTTGCTATTAGTGGAAAGCGAGTTTTGAGGAGATAGCAAGTATGCTAAATTTAAACTCTTTGTTAAATTTCTGATAATCAAGTCCCTCATTCTTTTTGCTTGCTTTGTCTAGTTTTGTTTAAATCTGGTTTAGTGCATTGTAGGTTGCTTAAAATTTAAGCAGATGCTAGAAAGTACTACCATCCTTTGGCAATACATTTCTCGTTAGGTGTCAAATTGTGACAAGCTGATGTGATTAAATTCCATTGTTTAATTTCCAAATTAAAGAACTTAAATACACTGTTATACATATATAGCAATGAGATACACTATTATGTGTATATATTTATAATCAAAGTCATGATTCGCAACCATAAAATATATATACACATATCATTCGATGGTTGTGAATCATGACTTTGATTATTATCTTTCTATTATTTTCAAAATTATATAACGGAAGTTTAAAATTTTGTGAAGAGAATTTATATAAATATTTTGTTATATGTTTATAGGTACTGATATGCATAGAGAAGGACAGGGGCTTGTAGGCTTTTCGATATTTATAAATTTTTTTTAAGTTTCTTCGTATTGAATTTTATTTAAAATTACTCTGTGTGCCTCCCCCTATTTAGGTCTGTACGTTTTATCACTGCTAATTGTGTATTGCTGGTTTATGTTTATAATTATTAGTTTTTATGGAAATTTGATCTACAGCTCTATTTTTGTATATTGTTTGTTATAGGGATTCTGCATATGGATACCCATTCTATGTATGGATAATGCTCTATGGTATAGTTCTATTGATTTTTTTTATGGGTTTTCGTCTACTGTTTTGTGCAGTGATTTTCCCAATGGGTACCTGTATTAGTCTGCAGATTTTTGTGTACTGGCTTTTACAGAGATTTGGCCTATGGATATCCGCATAGGTTTGAGTTTTTGGGTACTGGTTTTTTATCTTCATTTGTTAGTTATAGAATAAAATAAAGTGATAAAACTGCTGAGTTTAAAGAATGGCGTTTAATTTAAAAATTGAATTTTTTTAATCTAGAGTTTGAACATTTATTTAATCCGTTATCCAATTTTAAGTTTTTATAACAACATTTAACTTTGTCTTATTTACAGTGAAGAAACGTATTTGCTGCATTTTCTGGATAAGTTAATAAAACAGTAATTATTGTTAAATTATGAGGAATTATGTAGCATTGTTGGCATAACATATAAGATTGGAGAGTGCTGGATGTATTTTGTTTACCAAAGACCGGATATTTGTATGGTTAAAGAGCTCTCTGAGGTAGCAAAGTGAGGTTTGGGGAGAGTAAGAACCTAATGTTACTTCTTCCCATTCTTAAAGCTCATTTTCCTATGACAGAGAAGTAAAAAATAACTTACTTCTTACCTCAATCGTTTTGAGAGACTAAGTCTCATTATTAAAGAACTTGCCAGAAAATGAACGAAGAAATAGCAATGAATTTTTTAGCCCAATAAAATTATTCTTCTGTTTATAATTTCAAATTAAAGCAAGTTAAAACTCGTATTCAAAATCTGAGTTTAAATCTGCTTCTGTAAACTAAAATTTCGTGGGTTAAAAAAATCTTGTTACTTATTACTGCGCAGCACTAAACATCATTCATTACTAATGTAACAGTGTAAGAGATCAAAAAGTAATTTTTTTCTTTTGAAGTTTTAGAAGTATAGTTATTTCTATGTCCAGAAATAGCTAATGGAACGATTTTTGGATCTAAATCTTTTCAGAAATAAGTTTTGCTCTACAATTTCCCATGAATTTCATTGAATACTTTTATAACCTGATGTAAGTACATCCATGCCTTAATCTCAAGCACGAATATTCCCAAGCAAATAAATGCTACATTATTTCTAATTAGTGCCGCAGAGACGGGAAAGTGGTTAGTGACTGATTGCCTTACCGAAGGGCCCAAGTTCGAATACTGGAGATGGCATGGATATAAGTTGTCTGTACCCTCAAGGGAGGCAACGGTGGCCCATCTATTACCCTCATAATAGAGTGATCACCGCTTCCGGTCTTAATAGTGGCCATTGCTTCTAACGGCTAGTGCAGCCATTGGAAATTAAAAAATAACTTGATTAGCCTGATTTAAGGGTCTGTTTCAAAGCACTCGAGTGCAGTCTAACAAAGGAAAGGAATGTCTTTACTAACCACTTTCTATTTTTAAGAGAGATTGGCTTGTTTATACTCTATACATAAGGTAAAAAACCTGAAAAATCTCATGCAGCCAGTTTCTATCCCAGGATCTGAATCTTGTCGAACTACCAGAGTTTAGCGGTTTAATTCTCTGCAGCGTGAAAGATTATTTACTTAAAGCAAAGTATATCATGGTCACCTATTTATAGGGTGAATGTCTTCGTGAAAAATTTTCTGAGCGAACCTGTAACGTAAATAATGTTTGAGTTCAAAGATATTAGCAAAATATCTAAAATAATGTTGACAAAATATATTATGTAGCAATTTGAATTTATTCTTGAACACACTTTTAATATGAAGCTCAAAACACGCACATATAATTTGCAAGGAAGTGCTCTGATCACTAGGTACTATGAAACAACAACAAAAATTTGAAAATATTTCGAGTTTTACTTACAGTCAACTTATACAAGACAAAAGAAAGTGTAAGCATAACAATTAAATTTTTATGTGCAGAATATCCATAGAGTAATCATAATTTGATTTGCGTGTGGTTACTTTATTTTATTATTTTCAGATATCAGCTTCCATAAAAAGTACAGTATTTTCAATGAATTTAATGAATAACCCCTCCGGCTTTCTTTCAACTTGTTCAAATCGCTAGGAAGGATACCATTACAGTGCTTGACTATTCCCTTGACAAGCAATTGAAGAAACATATGACGTCAAAATGCATTTGAAATTTAAAAAAATTGAGCAATTCAATGCATTTAAGGAAAAAAAAAGTACGAAAATTAGACATACGAATTAGTTGTAAAATAATATTTTTTTTCTAGATACTTAAGAAAAAATTTCTGTCTGCTGTTAATCAAATTTTAAATCATATGTGGACACATAGATAATCAATTAAAGTTTGATTAGCAATTAGTTCTATGATCTTAATAGTTTATAGTAGTTGAAAGCAATTATATAAATAATTGATCTTATATGAATACAAATGTTTACGTGTATTTTATTTATAAATGTAGGAAATATTTTAGGAATAGCTAATTCATTGAAAGCCCCTTTCATATTACCTACAGCCATAAATTAACAAAAGTGTCAGGAAAAGACTGATTAAAATTAATAAAAATATAGCAAGTCTAACCCCGATACTATATAAATATATATACTAAATGTAGTCTAATAAGCAATTCTTAAAACGAAAAACGAAGAGCTTGCATATGCTTTCGTATTAGCAAATTCGCGCTTTGAATTCTCAACTCATCTTAAGATGGGCTGAGAATAAATATCCTCAGTGTGCTTGAGGACAGAAGTCTTCAGGAGTATTCAGTATGTGAAGCGTCAGGACGATAAATTCCAGAAGATATCTGAGAAACAACATCCTCAGGTGATCTTCATATATCCTGGGATATTGCGACTTGAACAAGACATCTTTAAGATGTTGATTTACGAAGTCCTCAGGATATCTGAAAATCAACATCCTCAGGAAATCTTCATGTATCCCGGGACAATGCGACTTGAACAGGATATCCTCAGGATGTTGACTTAAGAAGTTCTCAGGATTGTTCGTAATAAAGGCTATAAAAATGAAGCATGTCCGTCGATGTCGAAGCTCATTTTTAAAGCACCGATGGAGAAGTGGGTGCAATGAGATGGATCACATGGTACGCGTGACTGAAAGTTTAACGGTTGGCTGGCGGAAGCTTAGCTGTTGGATGAAAGTAAGGAAAGCACCAGAACACAGAAAACTGCAGGCTTTGTCCCAAATAATAAAATTCAAATACTAACGCAAACAAAAAAAAACATGTTACAACAGTATACAAGTAAAACGAAATAAAAGCAAAACAAATCAATACAGTAATCAGTCTAAATATCTAAGAACGGCTCCAGGCCGTCTTATATTAACTGCATGATAAGGACTATAATTTAGCACTGGAATTGAGGGGTTGTTAACCCTGGAAATTCTGTTAATTTTTTTTAGAAATTTTTGCAATAAATACAGTAATAGGTTTTATGGCAAGTCCTTTGTGTATAGTTGCATTGCGGTAGAACCAGCGAGCACGAGCAATTTGGCGTAGCGTAATGTTTTGAACAATTTGCAGTCTCTGAAACGTGATTTTGCATACAAAAACCCAGACGGGACAGTCATAAGTAATTAATAGGGCCAATATGGCTTTATTGATGAGTAACTTGTCAAGGGATAAAACCTAGTTCCGGCGAATTAAAGGGTGAAGAGTAGTTTTACACTTCCGGAACTTAGAGATTACGTGTATAGTGTGAGGCTTCCATGTTGATCTTTGGTCAAGTATAACACCAGGATGGTTTTCACGCTTGGAGCACGAGATAGTAGTATTACACGAGGGCTGTTTTTTAAGTAAGGTCCGTTGGAACGTATAGTTCCCTAGTTCGCGCATACGCCGCAACGAGTCGCTGCGCTACTGATCAGCATCCTTTGCGAATAAACTCGCGCCAGTTTCAGCTCTTCAGCGATCGTGTAAGTTTTGCTGTGCGTCTTTAAAATGTTTAAGGGGATTGAATCGTCTACCGCGTGTGAAATACGGTCTGTTATCTATTTTTTGACAGAGAGAAACATGCCGGTTGCAGACATTCATCACCAGATAACAGACGTTTATGTCACTGCAGCAATGAGTGACGGTAAAGTCCGAAAATGGGTCAGGGAGTTCAAAGATGGGCGTACAAACGTCCATGATGAAGAACGCTCAGACCGGCCTTCTGCAATCAAGGATGATTTGGTGCATGAAGTTGAAAGAAAAATTCGTGTGAACAAGAGATTCACAATAACCAGTCTTTCATTGGAATTTCCCCACGTTTCTCGGTCGGTGGTGTACAACATTATGACTGAGAACCTAAACTTTAAGAAATTATGTTCTCGGTGGGTACCCAGACTCCTCACAGCGGAACACAAAGAGAAGAGTTTTGCCAGTTCATTAGAATTTTTGATTCATTTGGAGGAAGAACGGGATGACATGTTGAGTCAAATCGTTACTGGAGATGAAATATGGGTATCCCATATCCCTCTGAATCCAAGCAAGGGTCGATAGAATGGCGACACACATCTTCTCCCGTCAAAGTCAAACAAACGCTGCCAAAGCGCAAGATTATGGCAGCAGTGTTCTGGAACCGGCGCGGTGTTTTGCTGGTAGACTTTATGACACAAGGAACGACGATCAACTCAGGTGCCTACTGCGCAACGCTACAGAAGCTCCGAAGAGCATTGCAAAACAAACCGCGCGGCATGCTCTCAAAAGGAATTTTGCTCCTCCACAACCACGCAAGGCCTCATACATTTCGAACGACTCAGGATTTAATCAAATCAACCACGCAAGGCCTCATACATTTCGAACGACTCAGGATTTAATCAAATCTTTTGGTTGGAACTATGCATCATACAGCCCAGACCTAGGTCCCAGCGATTTCCATCTTTTCCGGTGCCTGAAACACCATATTGGCGGGAAGCGTTTCAGCGACAACGAAGAAGCGGCCGTGAACTCTTGGCTGTCCGAGAAGGATGCATACTTCTTTGAAGGGGGTTTTCAAAACTTAATTTTGAGCTATGACAAGTGCATTGATAAACTAAGCAACTATGTAGAAACATAGGCACAAGTATGTACAATCCTAAAATAAAGGATTTTAAACAAAATATTTTAGTTATTTTTTTTAAAAAAAAGACCTTACTTAAAAAACAGCATATGTACATACAAGTATTAAAGATTCATATCTTTTCGGTATGAAAACATGACCGCCACCGTTTTATCGATGTTGATCTTTATTTTCTAGCTCTGAAGCCAGGACTCTGAAGCCAGGTGATTTTGTAATGCATGTTTAACTGAATCCAACGATGCGTTCCGGGAATGGATCGTAGTATCGTCTGCATGCATGACAAGTGTTGTGTTGGGAGTGCGGGGTATGTCGTTCACATAAAGTAAGAAAATTATTGCGCCAAGGACTGAACTTTGTGGCACATCGGCTTTGATTTGCCGGTGTGTGGGGAGTTGAGACTTTTCAGATATACGCTGAAAAGCTGTGTATGCAATAATTTTATCCGTCCACAATTAATGACTTGTTGCTTTGTTTTGATGAAGTTTTATTCTTTGAAAGTTATTGGGATAAAGAAATGAAATTTCTTTTTTAAATATCAGGAACAGCATGTTGTCTTGATGGTACGTTGAGCTGATTTTAAAACGTGTTTCCTTTCTTCTTATTCTTAATTTCTTGTTGTAAGAGAATCCTGCGACCATCATAAACTCCTCAATGAAACTTTTTTGCATTTACAAAACTTAGTACATACATTTTTTCACTCCTCGTTTTCGATAATAGTTAGACCTTTTATGTTCCAATTGTTTAGTAATGAGTCATCGAGGATCACAATATATTTCCTTCTATCTCCTGCTGCTCTCTGTTCTACGTTGAACCACGTACCTCATCAAAGTCTACTTCAGCTTTTTTTTTCTTCTCTTTATTTTAAAGATGTAAGAAATTTTAAAATATTCCTTGCGTAGCAATGTTAATGATTAGCAGTAATTCGAAGTACAGAACTAACGTTGCATTTTGTGTTTTTTAACTTGTAAATCTAAGTTTATAATTTTATTTATTGTTCGGATTATACAGATGTATTTAAAGACTCTGCGACTGATTTGGTTGATGAATTTAGCTTCTGTAGAGACGAAAGACTTCGAAAGATAATATTCGCTATTAGTCTTCATTGTCTCTTCAGAAACACAGTTACTTTCACAGGTGATTGTCTTAAAGATGTGGCTGCCATGACAGGATTCACTATATAGGCCAACCTTAAAAAACTCTTAGAACAAAAGATTCCATATAAACTGTTTCATACGATTTCATGCGAATGTATTCAGTAAATATAAATGGTAAGTAATACTAAATTTCCGTAGTAATACTTCAGAAATTTTACCAAATATTATTTATTTTTAGTTTTGCACGATTTTAACAACAAACACACGAAGTATAAGTTTAGATTCAATGAACAAGTTTGGATTCTTCTTTCTTCGAAGATAAACATCATTTTTCTTTCTCGTTTTCTTTTTTTAACAGAGGAAAACTATCAAGCCAGCAAAGTAAAGAAAGACATTACTCGTTGTGCTTCACTGTAATTCTGACGGATGTGAAAAGTTCGATCACTTGCTTATTGGGTAATTAAAGAAACCTTAGTGCTAGAAAGAAACAGTTTATCAAGAGCAATCGATTGGTTTTCGAACATAAACTAGAACATTTAATCTTCAATCGGCATCCTTTTCGATATAACGATCCTAATGACTGTCTTAAACTGCAAATAAGAATTATGCAAAATAAGGTACTGATTAGCACTATCCGGATTAATGCGAATCGATATAACGCAGTTTTTAAGTGTAAAATGAACAGCAACCTTTGTACTTCAGCTAAAATTCTCAGAATTTCAGGTGGATAAGTTTCAATGGTTCCCACTTAAAGTTTTCAGTTATTTATAAAGAATAACTGTCAGATATAACAAGGGAACATTTTCGCCCTGCAACTCGGACTATGTGATTTACTTTTCATTCATATGACCGTATGCGGAAGATAAACACGCCAATGTAAAATATAAAATTGGGAAAAAAATAAAATGAATGTTGACATATATTGAATATATGAATGGTGTATTGATGTAAATGAATGATGTAAATGTAAATGATCTCTATATATTACACCAGTTAACCTGTGAGTCTAAGATTGGTTTGCACTTAGTTTTACTCGTCACTGCATGTGAGGCAAAAGTAACCATAATAAACAGAGAAAAGTACTAATAATGTACTTTCGCCAAGTACTATCGTATTGTATCTACCAATATCAGATGGCACCTTTACCAGAAAAGAAGTGTACATGTATGGCATACGTCTATTCAGAGCCAGGCAATTAATGTACCACATACCTTTGGCCGGTTCAGGGGCATTCAGGTGATTGTTGTCTGTCATTCCAAAGCGAAATTGAAATATACTTAAATTAGCTTTGTGCTTCAAGGTACTGCTAATCATTAGCATTGCTAAGCGAGGAATATTTTAAAATTTCTTACATCTTTAAAATAAAGAGAAAAAAGTAGCTGAAGTACTATATTGGAATTGAGACTTAGATATTAAGAGTACGCAAATAATGTCCTGCCGATAATCGGATATCCAGTCGCTGAAGCAACCGACGCTGCCTGGGCTTTACGCAGAGTGACGAGGTTTGATTTAGGAGATGGAGGTAGTGTTTTTGAAATCTCAGGTAGAGAATGATTTTCATCCTATTTTTATTCAAGGTGAATTGCGCAAAATTGTACCAAGTTAGAATAAAACTGTAGAACAGTGTAGAACTAACATGGCGCCATGAAGTGTTTTAAAAAGAATTTATACTTGCTTTGTTATTAGTTATGTCTTTATTTGGAAATTAGCTTTCGGAAAGCTACTGACCCCACGGACGATTTCTTCGCCGTTTTCGAAATATTCGCGAAAACCAGATAGACAGTGCTTTGAAGTTACTCTCCGAGGATGCCTCTATATATTTTTTATACCTTTATGTCCAAATAGAAATTATTTTAGATTACTGGCAAGAGCTACTTTAGTAGCTGAAAGCCAGTATAACAACTAGTTCAAAATTTAAAATTCTGCACTGTTTTGGAAAGTTCTACACTGTTTTAAAGAGAAAACGAGCATAGAGTCATTATAGTAAGAGCTGATAGAGGAAAGGCAATAACATGACGTGAACCTATCATGCGCCCTGATTGTGGAACCTATAGAGTGGATTTTCGTCTTATCTAGACAGTGACTTTCCTCTTCTTTTGGAGATCAAATGTAAAAAAATTCATCAAGATTCTTATAGAATTACAGATTTCTATGAATTATGCACACACAAACAAACAAATGACAATCTTCTTTATATATATATAGAGAGAGAGAGATGATTTTAATAAATTCAACCGGAAGGAATCTACGTTAAATATTTCAAAATAACTTAGATAGTTAAACTTAGATTGGTTAACTTAATTAACATGGATTGTTAATTAGTAACAGAATAAATTTGACAGAAATGTATATATCTTACGCTTTCATGCAGTCATGCAGCACACTACCACTTGAAAATAAAAATATTTTAATCCAGGAAATGACATTATATTTCGAAAAATCATTAAGTTTGTTCATTGAATTCGAAAGACAAATAAGTATATTAAATGTATTTTAACTATAACATTTATTGTTTTATTTTAACTATTTAAGCAAACTCTTACTTAAAACCAAAAATATTTCTGTACAGTGGTTTTATTTTTAATGGTTCGATGGAATATTTTCTTAAATTATTCTAAAATTATGAAATTTTATGTTTCGGTAAAGGTAATTAATCGTTGAATCAGTTTTTGATACAAAATATTTGAGGTCTCTTTACTTCAGTTACAAAATTTCATTTGTTAGTTCTCTCAAATTGAAAGCTAGTAGAATTATTTAAAGTTTAATGTAACTTGTATTTATGTACTGAGAATCCAATAATAACGTTTAGAGAAGTTAGAAATGAAGTGACACGATACCACGTTGAAATGATTCTTCAATCTTGAGAATTGGAAACGTTAAAGTTTTGCATTTTACCTAATGTAAATAGTTTATTGTGAATTATTGAGAAGTATTGCTCCAATAAACAATGAACATCACTGAATAGGAAGCCTTAAAACTAGATTCAGATTGCAAGGAAGGTGTTTTATCAGTGGCTTCCTCACAGAGAATGACCTTTAAAATTTCAAAATTCTTACGTTAATATCTCTTGTCTTCGATGATAAATGCTTTGAAGTTTTCCTTAGCTGTTTCGAGAACCTAATTCAGATGTTGTTTACATAATCATTGATACATTACATTAACTGACATTTTAAGCTCATTTATTTATCAGAACTATATTCAGCCTAGCTATGTATGTACATAAAATATAACACAAATTGCTATGATATAAATGCAATGCAATAATATACATCATCACTTTCTATAAAGTGCAGAGTTAAGCAATGAAAATGGTCTAAAATGGTACTTCTTGATTATAAACCTTTTGTATAAATAATGTGGAGTACATGAGACATGTCCCGCAGTTATTCCTCGAGTTATTTGACTATTGGAACTTTCCTAATAAATTTGTCTTATAATATTTAAACAGAATATTTGGAACTCAATAAAACCTTAAAAATGTTTTCTAAAGCTTCAGAACTGGGAAATTTATAAACGATTCACCGTATCCAAGTAGATACAGAATTCTAGTTATAAAAAAAGTTTTAAATGACGCAAAGATTCATGGTTTGGCATTTTTAAAAATAAAGAAATCCAATTTTAAAATTAAGAACTCTTAATGCTTTCCTCTGGTTCCCTTACTTACATGTAGGAAACTCGTTATTAAAACAGATCTGATGTGGACACCACATGACTTCTTTGTACTGCCTATTAAATAAAACACATTTTTTGTTGCAATTAAACTTTTTTCCTCGAATTATTGTAACATAATTAACAGACAGCTCAAGGCAAGTTGAAAATGACATCAAAAATTCCAAATTTTGAAAATAAAGATCCCAGTGAGTTTTTGTCTTATGGAAGTAACAGTTCTTATGATTTTATTTTTTCAATAACGAGTACAAAATTTTGCCAAATATAAGTATAGGAACAGGAAAACCGCATAAAACTTATACTTTGTTATTTGTCCAATTTTTCTTTTAACTTGACGCTGCCCAAACATGAATATTTTCGTCATTTGAAACACTTCTGTGACTGGAAGTACATGACTACGCCCCGATTGTGAAAATAAAGGCAGGGTAGGGGAGGGGGTGGGCACGTACACGCACCCCATTAGCCGGCCTATATACGTATACAAACATACACACACACACTTTCGATACTAACGATTGTAATGAAAAGGGGAAGGTGCACAACTAGATACTATAGCAATACCACATACAAACTTTGAACTTTTTATGGCTAATCGTTTTTAAGTTATGCGAGATACATAGATACATATACATCTGTGCGCACAAGCGTCACAAAAATGTCCTTTTTAATTAATTTTGAATCCATTTTACAGTCCACTTTGAAAATTGCCCTTTATTCTGTCCGTGTGTAGAGAAGTCTCGAAAAAAAAAGTGGGTCAAAATGATTCGGGAACGGTAAAATGAATATTTCCATTGAAATATGATACGTGCAATTTTTGGCGATTACATGCTTCCTTAACTTCGCACAAGGAAGCAAAAAAAATTTATATCTGCACGACAAAAAATTGAAGTATCTTATTTGGTATCAAAATCGAAGATTATGTTCTGTAGAATGAAAGGGAGCCATTTGCTGTTGAACGTATGAAGCGATGACTTCATAAAAAGTCCACGTTTTTTTTTGTGGCAAAACGCGCAGGATTGCGTCGGTCGTTTTATTAGCTGTTCGGATACATTACAGGTGACAACATGATTTTGTTACTCTTCGTCCCACTTTTGAAATACAATACCCGTACATTGTTACAAGGGTGCCTTTCACTTCTTTTCCTGTCATCAAACAACCCGGGATGACTTCCGGCTCGCCATACATTTTCAGTGGCACGATGTCGCAAGGAAACTGTGAAACTCCAAGCCTTTTCTGGCTGTCGAATCCGGAATTTAGGAGAGACTATCACTTTCTTACGACAGAGCAACTCGTCCATTTGGAAATTGTGCTCACAGCTTGTTTAAGCGCTAGCAATGATTCTGATTTCATTTGCAAGTCCCGACGCAGGGAGCTGTCTTTATAGCAGGAATAAAGTCAGGGGGCATGTGACTGAAAGCGTTCTGTTTTGATTATACCTCTATTAGGCTGAAGAGGCAGTGCATGTTTTGTTCTTTTAGTTTAAAAACAGAGCTATCTTTTTCCCAGTTCTCTGAATACAGTACTGTTACAAACATACTCTTGTACTCATTTGAAAGTAGGTAAATGGTAATAAATTATTACGCATAAGCAAAGAAAATAATGCTGTACCCTACATGAGATAATTCATTAGATAAACACTTAAAAGTATTGTGCACTTCTGCAGTACCAAAATACTGGTATAAGTATATACATACAACCATAGGATACACTTATAATATTAGTACTATGTTATGTTACACTATAATATTCCAATATTAATACACTTTACAATTTGCTGTACCTATATTAATACTATAACACAAAATTTATTACGGATACACAAGTTCAAAAAGATATCTAGGGTTCTTATATACCACTATGCATAATATGCATTTTTCAAGTTCACGGTACTTATTTTGTTTCTTTTTTCGACTACATGAAGAGTGCAACATAATCTAAAGAAACACGTGCATAGAAAATTATCTTCTGGCTTAGGTTGGTATGTATTGTGCTATCACAATGTGATGTAGAACAATGAACACTCTGAAATGTCAAGAGAAATTATTATACAGCGTGTGAGATTATGTGCTGCTACTTTGGGTGATAATAATACATAATTACAGAAAGCAACATAATCAACCCGATCCTAAAAGGAGTTTTAAACAGCATAGTTATTTCACAACTTTAGAAATACAGTTTTCTTCTTGTATATTTCATGTACGTATTGGACCCTAAAATTTCCCCTTTCCATGTTCCTTTGTTTCCTGGAGTTGTTAATTTAAGTAAGTAAATATTGCAAAACTAAATGCTGTATACGAATAAAATACTGAGTGAAGCAAAATTCAAATTTTTATAAGTTATTAACGTCTGATTTGGAAATATCAGGATTTTATTTTTTATTATTTGAAGCATTAGTTAACAGCTAATAATTATCATAGGCAATGGAATAAGACCTTTCAGAGTGTAATTAGTGCTTCTCTGTCATACCGCATTTTAGGCTATTGTTACTATATTTCGTGAATCAGTTTACAGAAAACACCAATTCCTGCCGACGTTTGTGCGTACAAACATATTGTGTTCCTTTTACTTACGTTCGGCTGTAAATGTATAATATTTATACCCGAATTTTGAGATATTCTTTCATTTACTTATTTTTGTTATTATAACTTCAGTACGCAGCTGTAGTTCACTTTCATTCAGAAAAATAGATGGCATATTTTGAAGGAATACTCACTCTGAGCTCCAAGTACACTAAAAAGTACGCATCATAAATGGTTCACATTTTCAGCAAGCCACTGGAAATTCTGTCGTTCGAATCTCAGCGACTGCTCAGTTGATGTCTCATATTTTCTGAGCAAAAACTAGGCCTGATTGCTTCTCCATATTAAACCACTGCCATGTTAATGTAAAAATCATGCACACACATTTGGGTATAGCTAGTTTATTTCAGAGTTACAGTGATATACAATTGTGACTGACTGAAAACATATTTGCTGTACTCTAAATGCTCAAAAGGTAATCAGGATATGGATTAGATTGATTAGATAACTTGCGTATGAAGAAAGCAAATTATATTACATCTTTAAAAGCCTACTTTCTGTATACAGAGAAAAATTTTATTTCAACTTCTTTTGATAGGCAATGTTAGTAATAAATAGAGAGAAGCGTTTCTTAAATTTATAACAATGATAGAGATGTGCTATCAAGGACCCGGAAATTAACGAAATAGTTCTAGCACTAAATGCTGTAATAATAACAATTCGAAATAATGAATGATCATGCAGAAACTTCTTCCTGACTGATAAAGAATATTTCATAAAATTGACATTTCTGTGCATAAGAATATTTATTTATATATGCACAATTAATGATTGATTGTTTTTATAAACAATTATGACTTTTTTCACTAACAAAGTTACTGATTTAACACAGTTACAGTTACCAGATTCAGAATACTAGCAGAGCGTTTTTAAAAATTTCTTTGCGAAATATCCGAACATTTACAGCAAATTCGAGGCTTTCAGTTCTCTATTTTAGGATTAAAGATTCTCGAAAAGAAAGAAAAATAAATTTGTAAAGAATTTTCTACATCCTCTTTACACGGTGTATTTGAAAACAAGTTTAGCTAGAAGTGGCGGGTGTTTGGAGTTCGAATCTAAGCGAGACCTAGTTGAGGTTTCATGTTTTCTGCTCTGAAATAAACCTAAATGGCTCTATAGTGGGGGTGCAGAATGGGGTGAACGATAATTCTTTACTACCTGGGATATGGCGGGTTACCCGTTTTCCCCAGTTGTCCTTAAAGAAGATGATAATATAAAGAATTATTTTTCTTTTTCATTCTCTTAAACGGTATTAACAATCCTGAACGCGTGTTAAATTTATCTCAACACCTTGATTTAGATTGTGTAAAAGAAATCTAGGGCTATCTGCCTTAAAGTAATGGCGTCTTAAAGGACATTCTATTCAAAATAAATTCGTATTCATGCTCAAATTGTAAGGAATTTCTCTTTTCCTGCTGCTGGCTATAGCGGTGCATTTGAAAGCATCTCCTATTGGCATTTGGAAAGTCTGGAGTTAAATAACAGCGAGAGGATACGTTGCTTTCACCTGTTTCCTTCTCTAAAATTTCTAAATAAGCTCTATAGTGGTATCCAATTGAGGGGTGGAGGAGGACAGCTCATTACCAACTGGATTTGACAACTGGATTCCTTTTCTGCCTAGTCACACTTTAAGCGAAATAGCGAAGATAATGAAAGGTATTTGCTTCTTCCTTACCGAACGCCACCGCGGTTAACTAGAAGCACGTCAGGACTAAAAGATCCGGAGTTGAAATCACGGTTAGATCATTGCCACGTTTTTACGTTTATTGGTTTAACAACCGTAATTAACTCTACGAATTGCTTTCTCCAGTAGGATAGAAAGAAGAGTTATTAGGTCTTTTTGATGCTAGAGACATAAAAAATGTGCAATGCTCTCATCGGGACTGGAACTCTGGACCTCTCAAATATGCTTCCAATAACACTCCGAAGGCATGCGAAAGGAGGGAGAAAATGCTTTGTGTACTCCCCCTTTCCAAAGGCAACTGGGAATTAGGGGACCCAGTCACCATGGTGGTGAAGAATTATCCTTCATCACCTTTTAGTTCGGGCCTACTTGTAGAGTCATTAGGTTTTTTTGATGCTGGAAACGTGAAAATTGTGCAATGCCGTCGCCAGGATTCGAACTCCGGGCCTCCCAAATACGTGTCCAGTATCTTTCTATTCATCACGAAGGCATGCGGAAAGGAGGGAGAAAACACCTTATAAGAATAATCTTCTACAGCTCCAAAGGAAAAAAAATACCGAGGCTTCCCTCTTAGTGAAGTTATCTTTCAGCGTCGTACGAGTGCAGAGATCATAAATTCATCTCATTAATAAGCATAGAAATTTATTTCGTTTCAGCAAAGTCAAATGAGCGGCAAAAAGGTTCATCCCGTTTATATGTTACTTTTAAACCTCGGGAATATTCGTCAGAGATTAAGTCTGCTAAATCAAATCTCGCGAATTTTCATTAGATATTAGTTTACTGCGTCTACCGGATGTAAGGGTAATTAATTCAATCTTAGTAGCGAAAGTATTTATCAGTGTCACCATCAGTTGCACGTGAGAGTAATTAATTTTACTAATACGTTATTTTGAATAGGCTGCAGTAATACATTTAATAATTTTTTAAAAAAATTTATATCAAAATATGTTCTAGCATCGCCAAATGCTGCGACAGTCCACTTGTAAATCGGTGATCTAAGTTAACAAATATTTATAAAGTAAAAGGCAAATTAAATTCGAATGTCAAGATGCTAAATTTCGCAAGACATATTCATTAATGTGATACGTTTGATATCTTTTGCAACTTGCCTTGAGGGATCCGTTAACTAACTTAGAATAATTCGAGCAAATATGTTTAAATGAAGAGCAGCAAAAAATGAGTATAATTTAATTGGCCGTGCAAGAAGTCATCTGGTGCCTATTCAGATTTTTCTATTCAGGCATAAGATTAATTTAATAAACAGTTTATTATAGTATTAGTTTTATGTATACTACTATTTTTATATAACCCGAAGATTTAAATGAAAGAATATAAAACGCAATAAAATGAATTTTCTGTTCTTTTCGCACATATTTTTTCTAGGTGACTTACCTTCCTTAGCAAATTAGGTTTTTCTAAAATTAAAATATTTTTAAAGCTCGAAATTTTTGATAAATGTAATTTAACCTTGAATTTCCAGAAATAAATAAATTACTATTTTAGAAATTCCTGAACCACTGGAATTCAAAGTGTTAATAAAATACAAATTCTACGCATAAAGTAAATTCAGCTTATTTGCATAGGAACTGTACATAATCGGAAACAAATATTAATATTGATTTATGGGAATAGGTTAATTTTAAACATTCAGTTTTAACTTTAATGAAAACTACAGCTTCCTTAATTAATGTAGTAGCAAAATAAACGGAAACAAAAAGTGAGCATGTATTCTCTAGTACGTGAACAAAAGCACTGTTACTGATTAAAAAATGTATAAGACTAATATAAAATGTAATCTGAATAATTATAATACACTTGAACTAATATAAAATATATGGGTGGTTTTGAATTACGAAAACTAATTTAATATTACAATGTAAAGTTACACCAAACTATTTCGAAATTTCTACTGTAGAAATAACGCTCGAAATTCTTTTCAAGTGCAGTTATTGGGACATATCATTTTCAGGAAAATCTTAAAATAAATGTTCTTTAACTATTTGTTAAAAAATTTTAACCGAATATTTTGAGGAATGGAAAATTATCATCTTCTGGAAATTATTGGCTGTCAATTATTTAACATGTTCATCTCTGGTAATTTTAAGGCTTTCAGATTCGACATTGGAAAGTATAGCAATGTTATTTCTGCAATTACTATTAATTTGCGTAAAAAATACATTTTTAGTGTGTTCCATCCTGGGGGAGAGCTTATAATATAAAACAAAAAAGGGGAAAATAAATAAAATAAAATAAAAATCTTTAAGAGCGGATAACAGGTCTGAGAGTATGATGAACGGGGGAATCCTCATGAATCAAATTTGAATCTCCTATCAACCGAATTTGGAATAAATGATTTTAGAAGGGCAAAACTGAACGTCATGCAAAATCTCAGTGGACCCAAGCTACTAACTCCTGAGAGGGCAGACATATGTATTAAACCTTGAGGGAATCACTTAATCACTTACTTAATCTGAATTAGGGACATGGCTCGTCTGCAAGTCGACTCTTGTCTGTGCGGACATTGATACGAGGAGGGCAGCGCCATGAATTCTCAGCACGACAACCATTTTTGAGGCTTTCCTTGAAGTTGAAGCAAGGACAGGACAACAATGGTGTGACAAACGATGACACTGGGATCAGAAGTGGCAACACTTTAACTTTTTAGATGAAACCCAGACTGTGTGCGGCATCATAATGGGAATACGCCCAATATGATGGAAAAGGAAAGTTGCTATCTTGCATTCATGATCGTCATATAGCCCAGCAGCTGGATGCCAGTATGGAGTGCCATTGGGTAGACATCCCGGCTACTTGTTGCTCGTATAACTGATAATATGGACAGCTGCGTTTACATTTCTAACGTGTTAGAAATGTGCTTTATGTCTGAGGCCTGCGTGACGCAATTTTCAACAAGAGAATGCATGATCTCATGTTTCTCTTACTTTTTTACCTTCCGGAATACAAATGGTGTTCGACTGTTGCACTAACCAGCATGTTTTTCAGAAATGTGCTCAAATGATAACATTTGGTCATGAATTACCGAAAAACTGGTAAGCCACCAGTCAAAAGCTACTACGATTGATGGATTCTGGCAGAGAGTTGAATCTGTACTGAGTGAAATACCGTATCTCTCATCCAACCTCAGTCTTCCTTCGATGCCCAGACGGATTACTGCCGTTGTTGTTACCTTACGCGGTAGGTTTGTGTAATGAATTCTATAGATTCTGTACCCCAAACCGGTTGCAAATTTAATTATGTCTTCCTTCCATTATACTGTATAAGCATAATAAATAAGATTTTGATATTTGATTTTTTGCTGTACCAATTTTATTCGCCAGTAGTATACGATCAACTACCTATATTATAATCTGCAAACAACAAAAATAACATCAATAAAACTAATGTGCATTCTAAACAACTAAATCATGCGTAATTAACTCGTATTATGATCACCAAACCTATTATTTGGTGATCGTAATACGGGTTAATTACGCATGCAGATATGCATGCATTTAAGCACATAATTTTGTTTAATGCTGAGGATTTGTAATAGTAGTTTTCCTATTATTCCTCAGTAAACAAACTTAAGGTTTATCTCACAAGGATAAGTTAATGCGGAATCTCTGTAATCCGCCTCCTGATTATCGGAAATCTTTTGCACGTACGTACTGGTCTCATTTTTAGAAGTATGGGAACAGAGAGCACGCTGGATGGTGTGTTGCAAAACCTCCTGACCTTTCATAAAAATAACCTTTATACATCTGTGAGTTACTCCCTTTATAGATGGCATATATAAAGTTGAAATTTTGTGTATTTTTAATCAAACGTATGACGTGATCAAAATTGCCCTATCTGAAATTTTACTCTCTTTGATTCGTTTATTAACCAAGAAACACAATCAATCATTTGTTGCCTTGTATACGGTTAGTGCTTCTAGTTAGTAACTGAAAGATTGAATAAACAGAAAGGTGGATAAACTTGCAAGGTATCTTATGTTAACTGACCAGTTATTATGATTTTGATCTTTACTATAGCTTCTCCTTTCACTATTCCTCACCAGAATGCAAATTAAATTTGAGTGTTTTATTAATTAAAGACTTTGAATCTTAAGTTGAGCAAGATTCTGGCAATTGCGACTCCTGTTAGTAATTTTCAGCAACCTATTTAAAATTAATATCCCTTCTTCACACTAGTGAATGCTTTATTCTGAGAGGAAATATTTTTAAGCATTATTGGAGGAGTTAAAGTAATAAGAATCAGCGTAATATTCAGAAATTTGGTGTCGGTACTAGAATAGAAAGATTAAATATAGAACCTCTTCTTCAGATGGAGAAGTGCAAATGACTAAAGAGAATCCAGTGCTAAAGAGCAGCGTCTTGCTTGCATGCACAGTAGAGATTTTGGCAGCATGGTAACCTTCGTCGCTTGGCGGCGAATGCAAACTTCAACAACGCATAGTCAATTACTGAGGAATGTGTGCGCTGTGGTGGCGACAAGAAATTTAACAAAAATTTCTTTCCATATGCAAAAGATAAATTTTTAAACTGTATTCTTAGGCGAAAATAAAAATTTTTATTCCTTTTCAGATTAAAGAATCACGGACTTGCTATTCAGATAAGCTCAGGTATCATATTATCCGGACTTAGCTAAAGTACAGTATAAGCGAAAATCGACTTATAATTTCTTCACTCATATTTATATTTTTGAGTTGCTTTAAAATAATTGCTGGAATTTTCTGCAACTTGTAAAAATCAATTAACTTAACCTTATTTCACATTTGAAGCATTTTCTTTTGATATTTCACCCTATACATAGTGCTATTATAAAAGTTTTTTTTAAAATTTATTTCAATTTTTAGATATTCTGTTTAGTTAGGGAGCGGCAGTACTGTAATTTGCACTAGCCATTTCACGGTGCTGGACAAATTAAACACTATTGCAGAATAGTAAAAAAGAATTAAAGTTGATAAAACAAAATCATGCACTTCTAAATACAAATGGGTACATGATCACGGTTAAATCGTAGATACGTAGTAGGTGGAGGAATGTTTAGAGACCGGAATAAGGATGCTAGGTGAAACACGTGTTTTGAGTCATGAATGATGTAAAACAGAAGCTAGATCATGCAAAAAGGACTGTTTATGAGCAAAGGATGAAAAGTATAAAAACATCATCAACTAAACTCAACCGATGATTTATGGCTCTATAGCACTGAGCGTTATTCACTGTTGACATGATAAATGGGGTGATGACATTGAAGACACCCAAAATAAAGAAGAAACTGTTCCTACATTTAAAAATTTGGCATTAGAGATGATGGTGTAAACAAATTATATATACATATATCTAAAGTATTGAATAAATGTGTTTCGAAAGGTCTGGAAAAGCAATCTTCTGGGATAATTTCATAGCTCAAGATTTCAGCAGAATTTGCAGCATGATTTGTTTCGGCATTACGTTAGAAATTTTCATTTAACTTATTGAGGTAGACCTTAACGTAATCGTTAAGTATTTATACAGGTTCTGGTTTCTGAGAAACCAAAGGGTTTCAATAAGATGAAGAAATTTATTTTGTAAAATGTTTAGCTTGTTAATTTCCCTCTAGTAGTGTCTTTAGACGTCAGTCTCATGATACATCGCGAGTAGTGTAGCAGACGTCAGCCAATCATGCAGCGAAATATTACATATGCTAAGGTAAGACGCTGCTGTGCTCAAGTGCTCAGGTAACAAGAATGAAAGGGAGGAAGTTAAGCTACAGTCGCTATCTGTTGGTGAAAATGAAAACAACTATGAAATAAATTCCTTAAAAGCTGTAAACATTTATAAGCTAAATTCCTTAAAGCAACGAATTGTCGATGTAAATACAGATCACGCATCACAGGTGGCAGAAGGATGATTCTCTAGACGTAAAAACAATCTAGAGGAAGCCGAAACATAAAGGCAACAGAAGGATGATTCTCTGGAAGCGAGAACGCCTGGAGGAAGAACAAGAACATCGAAATCGCACGCTGGGAAATTCTTCTAAAGTGCGTAACATTTTATCCATATAATTCTTGGGGGTATCTTCTTTTTTAGATAATCCCTTTGAAGATGGAACCCTACCTGCTTTATGAAATGTGGATTCTCGTACATTATTGGTGTTGTGCAGCCGGGGCAACAGGAAGGAGACAAATACGGCTAAAAATTATCATTCTTTCTTGGTATGTGTTCCTATTATAGAGTACTCATTAAAGATTTTGCAAAGATAGTTGAACCCTTGTTGGTGCTTGCGGAGGTGAACACGGCGTTTGAGGAATTAAAACACGCCTTAATTAACGCCCCTGTTCTTGAACTCTCGGCAGGGGATCAAAATTTGGAAATTGCAGCAGACGCATTGCAGTTGGCGCAGTCTTTTCCAGAAAGGTGCAGCCAATGGCTTTTTTTAGCAAGACGTTTAATCAAACTCAACAAAATTATACCGCAACTGAGCGGGAAACCTTCGCAGCCCTATTAGCGGTGCAAAAATTTCGTGTGTACTTTGGAAGTGTCCTAATAACTACGTATTCGGATCACGCGGCAGTTGGTCGCCTATACTCCGGTAAAAATCTTTCGCTCTGGCTCGTATGTTGGACACTAAAACTGCAAGAGATTTATTTAATAATAAAACATACGCCGGGGAAAGAAAATGTAGTTGAAGACGCACTATCAACGAAGACGGAAATACAATTAAATGTACGATGCTAACTGCGAAAATAATTGAATCCCGGGAAAAAATAATTGCGGAACTAAAAACGGACCCAGAATTTAAAGACATTTACGATTATCTGAAGGATCCCGAAACTTTTGGCATGTAGTCTTAACGGCTATTTGCCATAGGGCGGCCCATTATGAGATTATCGATAAATTGCTCTTTTACACGAAACCAACCAACGATAATCAAGAACTGCAACCGGTAATCCCAATGAGTCTACGCTTACGTATTCTAGAAAAGCTCCATGATTCTAAATTAGGAGGCCATCTTGGTGTTAGGAAAACCCTGCAAAGGGTGCGCGGATGTGTTTTCCGCAATTATAGAAAGTTGTGACGGCATATGTCAGGTCATGTCACTTGTGTCAATTAATTAACGACGTTAATTACAACCAGACCGGGTACTTAAATAGCATAAAAATCACTTTCGCAAATGAATTTGTTGGCATTGATTTGCTTGGTCCCTACCCTAGAACGAAGATTAATAAAAATAGATACTTGTTAACCATTGCGGATAAATTCTCATAATGGGTGGAAATAATTCCCCTTAAGAGGACTTCAGCAAAAATAGTAGCAGATTCGTTTCTCAATAAATATATCTTAAAATACGGGGGCCAAGTAAAAGTAATATCAGATAATGGTAGGCCATCCGTAAGTAATTCGTAAATAATTTATTTGAAAATCTGTGCACAGGCCTCAGCGTATGCCATCTAAAAATGGTACCTTATAGACCGCAACCAAATATTTCGGACCACGTAAATAAGAATATAGTTGAAATTATTCGGGGATAGGTTAAGAACTATCATGACCGTTGGGACACCTGTGTGAATGAACTGGGCTTTGCCTTGAGAACATTTAAACATGATACGACACAAAAAAACAACACAGAATTATTCCTAGGAAGAAAGATTTTGACGCCACTAGATAAGCTATTTTTCTTTCAACAAAGAGAGAAAGAGTTTAAGTTGACAGATATACAGAAAATTATTAATGAGGCCATCAAAAATTCTGATGCGGCAAGGTCGAAACACGGCCTTGAAATAAGAAATAAGAAATATACGAAATAAGAATGTATATTACGATATAAAATATATAAGTAAATATACGATGAAATAAATATACGAAGTAAGAAAGTATATTACGATAGAAAGAGACGTGACGTGGAGTATACGTTAGGGCAAAAAGTATTAAAAATTAAGCATTCTTTAATATCCGGAAAATAGGGTTGCCAAATTTGAACCCAGGTTTGAGGGGTTTTTCATTATCCAGAAAATTAAATTTTCTACGGTTTTCTTAAAGACGGAAAATGGACAGCAAACAATTGCTAACCTGGACCAGCTGAAACCGTACTATTGTCATACGGATTTTCTAGGTTGAAAGGTTCCTGGCAGCGCGCCAAGAATATGGATTGCGCCATCGCCTAGCAGGCATCCCCCAGCAACAAAAGGAAAACAAGCGGATAACACTGAAGAAAGTCCAGCTAAGCGAACGCAACAGCACCCACAAGGTTCAGGCCCAGCCAGAATGAAGAAAACAAAACAGAGAAAATTTTCCCTTCAATAGAAGCCAACGTCGATTGGAAAGCGGAAAAGACTCACAGAGATTAATCAAGGAAAACGTCCAACTCCAGAATGGAAGCCAACTTCCTCCAAAGAAGCCACAGGAACATATAAGCCAAGATCCAAGAAAAGAAAACTACCTGACGAGGCAAGATCCATTCCTTTTCAGGAAACCAGGAAAACGAAGAAAAGGTCGAAAGATTCCGAGGGAAGATCCGGATATTACAAGGCAAAGAGGAAGTCAGAGTTCCAGAACTCTCAACCAACGAGAAAAGCAGGCCGATTCAACGCCTGAGGAAAGAAGAGAAAGGAAGAGCCGGAAGTGAACACTAGCCGCCCGAGAAGATTGAGAATTCAAGGTTTAAGATCCCCCACTTGGTAAACATTTTGTGACAAAAGCATGGAAGAGTATAGAAACTAAAAAACGTAAGTGAAAATTTTGCTGTTTTCTGTTTTGCATTGAAAGTTCAATTTATGTCATGTGTTTAAAGATGCTAAATACTGTTTATAGCAAGAAATTAATTTCGCAAGTTGTAACTATCTGTTGACCAGAAAAGAGTTTTTGTTTGCAAGTTGGCGAGATTTTATTTTGTACATACCTTTCTTTTGAGAATTCTCAAGTTACGAGAAACAAGTTTGTGAATATGTTTATTCGAAAGACTTTAAGTTGGTAACTTAAAGAAAGATTGTAGCAAAACTTTGTGAATTTTGTATAGCAACTATAACGAATGATGTTAAATGAATTTTATAATATTCCATGTTAAAATGTTCTATTGAATGTAGAAATACTAATGTCAGCTTTTAAACTATTGTAAAAGTTAAACTTGTGCAAATGCAAGTTTTTGTCAAGCATGAATGTAGATACCTTGTATAAGAGATGAATTGAATGAAAAAGTATAGATTGAGTGTGTTTAAAGTTAGGCTCTCCAGGCTGCACTTAAGAATTTTGAATTAAGTTTCTGTGTTAGTACATTAGAACTAGCTTTGTGTTTAAGGAATCTTCTGAGGTCTGGAATGTCTAGTTTCTAACAAATCATAGCTGTTGGATAGTTGGTAGTGCATCTTCGGGGAAGTACAACAATAAAAAGCTCGCATCACTCAGAACAAATTCGGGAGAGCGTGGGGGAGGAGAAGATTTAATGTTTGGTGTGAATGAAAGTGTTTGAGGGCCAAAAATAATTTCAATAATAGGATAATGGCAGTAAAATAAAATGGCCTGTGAAAAATTTGACTAACATAGTTTCCTTCCAGATAATTTGTGAAAGGACCAAGAAGATGTAAACAGAGAAGCAGATGTTTGTCCAAGTCAATTTTTAAAATATGAATGTAAAATTCTTTGTTTTAATATAGCTTTAGATATTATATAAAGTGCGCCCTAAAGAGGAATAATTTTAAAATGATGAATTCAAGGAAGCACTATTGCTACAAGTTTAAAACTTTGATAAAAAAAAGTTTTGCAGAATTTACACTCTTAAACAAGGTCATTTTAAGACCTTATTCTTCGAGTAGTTACATTCTGGTAGGGAAAGATGTAAGTCTTATCCTACGTTTATTAACAGTTATTTTAAGTTTTGTATCTTTCCAATTTTAAGTCATACTCATTTTAACTTCAGTTTACAATTTCCTACCAGAAGGTAATTTAAGAAACGCCGTGAATGCAAATGAGTAAGAGTACTATTTAAGTCGATGGCTCACCGACTTCCACAGAGAGACTCTGATTTTCCTGACTAGTGCACGTTTGCCATTTGGCTACATTCTCTCTTAGCTACTACGCTCGGCCATACTTTAGGCCCTTGCTTGGCTTTATTATTTAGGGGCAGACTACTCAGAATTTTGATAGCCTAGGCTATATCTTTCAGATAGCTTTAGTTAAGCTTATTTTAATTCAAATTCATTATTATTTAAATTGAAGCCCAAGTGGAGGCTTTGTGTATACTCCGAGTTAGGAGTTGATTGTATTTATTCTGAGACATGAAAGGTAGTTAACCCTTCTTAAGTCTTACGTGTTTGTTCACACGTTAAGCGATTATTCGCTTGTTAGTGTTCGTGGTGTTCTAAGATAGAACATTGGAATTAAATAAGTAAAACCCCAACAATTCATTCTGGGATCATCATTTAAGTTATTAAATTACCCATATATTGACTCAGCATAGCGTCCACAACAAATTAATTCAGTCTCTACGCCTTCGATGTATTTTTGGCGGGTGAGACCAAAAGTAAACTTTCAGGTTTGTGCACCAAAAAATCTGCCTTCTTGCCCTCTTGGTTATTTTCTTGTTTTTGGGCAGAAACTGCAATTTTAATTTTAATTTTTTAAAATTGTTTTAACTGTGTCTGATGTCTTGTGCTTTTTTATATCTTTCAATTTCTAATATACATATTTTAAGTTTTTATGTACTTTTGCCTTTTCGCGAAGGGAGAAGTGAATTAATTGAATGAGAAATATATCTCTAATGAAATTCGAAGAAATAAGTTTAAATCAAAAACAGGAAAAATGCGTAGAATTTAATATTGTGTACAAAGAAGTCATGTTGTGTATCAGATATTTTCGTTTTACAAAATGAAAGCGTGCATTAACAACACAAAGATATTTTAAATAAATTTTAAATTTCATTAGCTAAATAAATATCAAACCATTCACAAACATTAGTAATAACATGCAAAGGATGAAAAAATTCAAATTTAGATTTATTTTCTGTCTGGGAGCTTAAATTTGATATTTGTAAGACATTTTTGCTGGTTTCACTTTGTAATTCAAGTACGCTGACCCTTACAGTGTCTCACAAAAGTGTTCGCACACTTTAAGAATTTGCATAAAAGGCGCTGTAACCCGGAACTGAATTTGAATGTAGAGCCCAATATTTTTCATATCATCTCCATGTGACTTTGAATAAAACCAAACTTTTTAACTTTTAATACTGACTTATTTTCTTTTTCTAAAATTCAAAATGTAAGTAGGCACAGATAAAAAAAACCACAAAAGTAATCGTGCGCAGAAATATTTTCGTGAAATTTCATTAATAAAATTATCGCCTACCCCTTTTTTATTTTTGTATTTTGCGACGTTTAAAAAATTGTTTGGCTTTAATTTTTGCCTGCTCACTTCGTTATATTTTAATTAATGTTAAAAAATGGCTCGTAGTCGTAACTAAACAAGTAGTAGCTTTCGGAAATTGAACATTCTTTATCATAAGAAGAGAAAATTGATTCGGGGTATCGCTAAATTAGTAAATTTTTCTCATTCTAAGGAGCAGTATGTACTAAATGCTTTAAAGAAGAAAATCGGATCCAAAATACTGTAAGAAGAGTTTATCCGGCAAAGAGGACACGTCGCGATTCAACCTGATAAGAGATTTATAGTTAGAAAAATCCGTGAAAAATATTTGTTTGAGTGTTTGCAAGATTTTTACAGATTTTACTGAAAAATTTTCTGCTCCAATTTTGGTTAAAACTGTTCGACGAGTAAAGCTTAGGGTTTTCTTCACAAAATCAATGGTAAATAAGCCCCGATGCATATTAAAATCATGTCTTATTTTCAGATGAAAGCAAGTTTAGCATTTTTGATTCCAATGGGTATATATTTGTACGGAGAAACAAGAAGCTGAGGAGCTCAATCCCAAAGTCTTAGTTGGTACAGTAAAGCATGGCGGTGAAGGTGTTCTTGTGTGAGGGTTCATGCTAGCATCAGAATTAAATAATTTAGTATTTATTGACGGCACAATGAACTATGCTCTTTACTTAAATATTTTAAAAGATAATTTAAAATTATCCGCCCAAAATTTGAATACTGGAAACAAATTTATTTCTTATCAAAATACCGATTCTAAGCGCACGGCCCTCAACGTTCGCCTTTTGGGTATCTATAACTGTCCACAAGTTCTAAAAATACTATCTCAGTCACCAGATGTAAGCTCGAAAGAACACATCTGGAGAGAATTAGAGGTTAGAGTGCGAAGACAAAACATTAAAACAAAAACCGAACTAAAAACAAAAATGATGGAGGAATGAAGGAACATTGATGCAGATATTATAAAAAATGGTGAATTCTATGCCGAGACGTTTGAAAGCTGTCATAAATGCTGCAATATATAGCAAAAAGTACTAACTGACAGGAATACTACGATATTTACCAATATGCGCAGATTTCTGTAAAGTGTACGAAGGCTTTTGTGAGGTATCTTTTCTGCTACGTTTTTGTTATTGATTTTCCAGAAAAAAAGTTTTAATATGCTCATAAAATAATTAATGTAGTTTTGCTAAGAGAAATTTACAAATATTGTTAAAAAATATTCATTCTAAAAGATTAATTTTGATTAATGAATAAAGCAGTATTTCACTGAAACTCATAAGTGAACGAAGACGTTTTTGAGCCACTGTATATATTAAATTCTTAGACTGATATTTATTTCAAATATTTCAAAAATCTTTAATTAATGAATAAATAACTTAATTCAATTTAAAATTAAAATTAGCAAATTATGAGAACTGCCCATGTTCTCCTACAAAATGTACTAAGTGAGACAAAGTTAAAGAATAAATGATAACAACGTAGTCTGTTTTTCTTATTTATTAAACTTGTCTTCGACGAAAAAATAAAAATACTTATATGACTTATGTAAATAATATAAACTTAATTATATGACTAATGTAAATAATATAATTATACTTATGTAAATAATTATAAACTTCTTTATTTCTTACTACGGCTTGACATTTGATAACGCTTTAAGTATGATAATGTTTGTAGCCTTGGAACTTACTAGAAATCATGGCGTACTGGAAATGCTGATCAGTCAATCTGATCCTTTTCTTATTGAGAAAAGTGCAAAACTTCGTAACTGAGCTTATTTGTTTTGACAAGTACGAATAAAAGTTAATAAAATCTGTGCCTTAACGTGTTTGAATAAAATTATCTCGCATGGTAAATTAATTAGCTCCATTTATAAAATTTATCGTGTGTTATTAATATTCGTGTTGAATGGAAATAAAAATAATGCAAACTGGGACCTTCAAATAACTAAACATCTTAAAATCTTTGCAAAACTATACTTGAAAAATCTTCGTGTGTCACATGAAATTGCTTCGAGGAACTTCTTTTTGATATCACTAATTTAAAACAATTTTGTATTTGGAAATAATGGTCTACGACCAAGTTTTTTAGGCAAAAATATAGGTCAGGTATGAACTTTTGTTATATACTGCTTTGCAAAATAAAATTTTTGTTTGATAAAAATGTTAAGCTACCCTTCAGCAGGCTAAAAATAATAGGTCCTTGGTGCCTGTGTTTAGAGATTTGTAAATAAAGGAAAAATATTCTCCGACTAAGGCGCCACTACGAAGGCAAATGTCATTTACGTTCAAAACACTGAACTAATCTATTAGGATCGAGCCAGAAAACTGTCGTGTGATATCGCAATAATTAATACATCTTACCGAAAGTGCTTTACGATAGAAATTCGTATATCTAGATTCTGGTTTAGAATTTTACTACAAGTTACTTATCTTAAAAAAGGAAATTTTGTAGAGGTATTCAAAAACAAATTTAATGACTGCGACTAATATTTTTCTGATGATTATGATATGATTTTTCTAATTAGCTGATGAAGCATCTTAAATTATTTAATTAGAATAGTTCATATCCGAAAATACTGAACGCCTACTCGAACCAGAAGCCCTCCATTCGCAGGAAATAAAAATATACAAAACGAATTCATATGAAAAAAATTCCTTTAAAAAACTTGCAGAGTCATTAGGACTTTTTGAAGCAGAAGATGTGAAAAATGATAAGCTTTCGCCGGGACTCGAACCACGGACCACTCGTTTACGCGCCGAGTGTGCTACCACTACGCAGACATGAGAAGAAGGCAAGAGAAATACCTTATATACTCCCACTTTTAAAAGCGACTGGGGTTTGGGGGATCCAATTGCCAAATCCCGGTGGTGGAGAATTATCATCCCCCACCTTTTTAGTTCGGGCGCCAGTTGTAGAGACATTAGGCTTATTTCGCAAGCAAGAGATATGAAAAATTAGCAACGTTTTCGCCGGGAATCGATCCACAGACCTCTCGGTTACGTGTCGAGCCTGCTGACCACTACATCACGAAGGCATGCGAAAATGGCAGGAGAAATACTTTATAAACTTCAGAAAATGTAATAATTATTATTACATTTAATTTGAAATTTAATATTAGTAAATAGCGTCTATTTGTCTTTTATATTTTGAGCAATGAATTTATTTCACAAGTATCTGTTTTTGTATACTTTTATTTCATTTGAATGGATAGCTTTTGCGTCGGGGATGCTTTCAGAATTTTCAGGTGAACTATGGTAGTTAAATAATTTAAGATGGTTTATTAGCTAATTTTGATGAAATGCCACGCAGTGGTTTTCCTGAAAGTAGGGATTCAATGGAATCTGATCTGTCTCCTCTTGATCAGATTTTGATTGTATTCCTCTTCTTATGTTTAGTATTTTTATATATTTCTCTTGATTTCGACAATTCTTCTGGTTTTATTGGGAATGTTTGAGATTGTACTGGTTTTTGGATTTCAGTTCTTTCATGTTTTTGTGAATTAGCTTCTAAATTTCTGTAAGCACAAAACTGAATATATAAAAGTTCATGCAATTGAAATTAAGATTTTAAATTATTATAGCCTTTAGTAATGCGAATTTAATAAAATAATCACTCAGATAATAATTAAATCAAAACCTTTATTAACCTTTAAAACCCATTTGCTTGCCCTTTTTTATTTACTTATCTTTATTGTATATGCAGC
>KK114559.1:392724-420702 GCA_000611955.2 Stegodyphus mimosarum
ATACGCCCCACACACACATATATATGTATTATATATATATGTATCACACACCTATATATATATATATATTTGAATGTCAGATTTATATATAATGTTATTTGACTAATTTGGTTTTTTGAATGGTCAATTTACATAGTGTAAAATGTTTTTTTTAGTAATGAATTTGGCACAATGTTATGTTTTATTCTTTTTTCCAAGTGTTTCGAGCGCGTAGGGAAAATTCTGGATACTTTTCAGATTCGAGTTTTCCGTTGTAAATGAATTTAATGTTTAATAATTAAACATTAAATTTAATCGAAAAGGATTCAATAAAACTTTAATAAAAGTTTTATTGAATTCTTTTTCGGTTTCTGAATTTAAATGTACGAAAAGAATTCGAAACATTTTAATGGACATGTTTTCGAACCATTTTAATCGACTTTTATGAAACTTTAATTCATTTTCTCCTGATGAGTTCTGAATCAGAGTTTCAGTGAAAGAAGGTTAATTTTTATATTTTTATATTTTTTTCTTTTCGCATTTTTTTTCGAGTTTGTTCTATTGACGAATTTTAATTTTAATTTCGATATATTTAGATCCGGTATAACCTCTTACGGACGGTTGCAATTATTAATATTATTGTTGAGGAATTGCTTTGCTTTGATTCCATTTGACTTTTAACTTTAGATGCTTTCAGTTTATATGTATATGTATATATGTATCTGAGGTTTGACTAATAAGAAACCAATTTACTTTGATTGATTGTCTCAGATTATTTTTATTATTAAACTCTAATTTTTAATTTGTGTTATTGGTGATTCAGAAACAGGTTGATGTATATAGTTCTTCTTTGCACCGACCCCCTCAAGACGACGCAGCGAAGATATGAATTATTTTTTATTTTTTTATTTTTGGTTTTAGTATTTGTTTCATCTTTCATGCAATTTACCGCTATGCTTCTGGTATTTCATTATTGCATATGCTTTATTCCGAATTGAATATGGCATGCATTTTAAAGGTATTCATCAAATTTATTTTGCATTAGTACGACCACTTGTTGCTGCTAACAGTGAGCATCTAGATTAGGTTTGAGCTCCTTTTTAAATTTCTATTTATGCGTTTTCCTTCTATATCTAATAGAGATAATAATACACACATATTTAGAGGTTTGCAAAAGTCCATACGGGACCTTTATTTCCGCAGCAAAATTTTTTAATCTTGTTTTATAGAAATTGACAAAGATTTTCAAAATTTGAGGCATTTGACATCATTTGCAACTTGCTTTAATAAATACACAAATCCAGCGATACAACGAAGTACAGAACTATATGCTTTTAAGATTTAGTAAGGAGTAAATATTCCTTAATTTACAATTTTGTTTCAACTGTTGTGCCGGAAGAGTTCCCACAAAAGTAAATTTTAAGTTTTGAAACGTTAAATAATACTTCCATGAAATGTTTTCCTTTTAAAATCATAATATAATATTCATACAAAATACTCATTAAAAATATTTAAAATTATAAACGTAAATCATTTTACGAGCTGGTTATCTGCCTTCTAATGTATTCAAAACACGAACTTTATACGATTTTATGAATAAGTATTTTATTTAGAAGAATGTTACATTAGTCAGTTTTCCACAATGAATTTCTCAGAAACGGTCGTCATATAATTTACCAAAATCAAAAAAGTTTTTTGTAAACTGATCAAATATTTTCATTTGCGTGTAATGGCAAATATTTCAAATATTTTTTTGTTTAATTTGTATATTGCTAATGAACAGCATTTCTAAATTTCAGATAAAATCATTCTCAATGTTTTCAAATGAGAGTCGCATATTTGTATGTTTATTTAAATTTTTATAAGATACGGTAATTTATTAAAAAGTTTTATGCATATTTTTTAAGCTCTTTTTGAGTGTACAAAAATAATTAATACCCGCCATCGAGATTTCTAATATACTTTCTTAAAATTTCTAGTTTAATGAAACTGAATTATAAAAAATTATTTTTGAAAAGTTTTTATACTTATGCATGATTTTATTTTAACTCCAATTCGAGGGGAAAATTAAAAATGCCTCATACTATGAGTTGTCATAATTTGGAACATAATATTTAGATATAATATTCAGAAATTAATATTATGGCAAGGAAAAATATTCTTTCGTATTTGCTAAATACTTTCTAAAGAACTCTGAAATGCTTGCAGAACAATTCCATTTCCTCAAATAATTGGAAATGTAATTCATATATTTGTAAAAAAAAATTAAATTATAATTCTAAACGAGGAAACACAAATTATTTGATGTTAATATAATAGTAATTCACGTATTATATACGTTATTTATATAAGTAAGTGTAATGCGAACACAATATATTTTTAATTAGATTTTAGAAAGTTTTAAGTATTTTGAAAAGATTTGGGAATGGAGAAAAAGTACCCAAAGTGTCTTCATTTAAACTATTCAATCGTTTCGCTTTACTGCGATTTATGTAATGCTTTGTTTCCCTCTATATTAGTGTTAATGCAGTGAAACAGGATTTACAGGTACATTACTGCAAGCTGCGGTTCTGAAAGAGGCGGAGAATAGGTAAAAGACCGTATGTAAAGATATTAGATCAGTAAAAATATTTAGGAAACATCGGGAAAATTTTTTTGAAACAATTTCAAGGACAAATCTTAAGTAAGGAATATCAAAGCAAACAAACTGCCCAGCTAACATAATTGCAATAAAGTTCTTATGATAAGAGATTCTTAAACAGTATAAACGTAAAATAAAAAACAAGGCACATAATTTAACATACTTTAGTAGAGCAAATATTGTATCAAAACCTTCATTTAATATGTAACTATTCAAAATAAATATGCATTTCAATAATTTGCATCGAAGCACAGTATAAGTTAACCCTCCGTTTTCGAAAAGAATACAAATTTAAACTGAACAGAGCCATTAAAAATTTAAAAATTATTTTCTGCAACGAGGTAACACTTTATTATGAGCTGAAAAATAAGTTACAATGTAATTAAATTTTAATAAGACATTATTTCTCTTCTAGTTGATTATCACATCATGAATAAACGCAAGAAAAAGTATACACAGGAATTTTTGATAAATAAAGATTATTAAGAAACAAGAATTGTGAAACTTCAAATTAATTTTTATTTTATTTTATTTTAGGTAAAGTTTTGTTTCAGAATAATTTTAATAATTCCTTTAATCTTCACTTACCTTAGAAATTCTTCAGTAAGAGACTAATTAGCAAAATATCGCTTCTGAATCAGATTTAGAATAACAGAAACTAAATGTTTTTGGAATTAAAATTCGAAAGAGCGTGATACCGTCGTCTTTTAAAATTGTGGTAAACCGCAACCAGCTTTGTTATGCATGGCGGCGTCGTAGCTTCGATGAAAAATTCGAACTTATCTGAAACCCTTACGACGATCTGCCGTAACCCGCGGCAAAGGAGAACACACTTCCTTCCATGCCATTGGTCGGAAGCCGACTCCCACGCCTGTGACGTTGCTTCAAACGAAGTCACTTTAGTCAATGGAGTTAGCGGTTGAGGAACTCTTTTATTACGCTCCTTCTTTATTATTATTCACGGAAACAAGAAGAGGGTGTAGTGATGCGGTTGAAGAACATAGTCATTATACTGAGATTAGCTATGGAGTTGTCCGATACATAAGTTCACTCATCAAAACTTATTTTTTCCTTCAGAGCGAAAGGAAAAGCAATTTAAAACTCTAAAATTAAACTTAAGTGCAGTTCTAAAAGTATGTTTGGAAATATACTCATCTCGGAGCTATTTTTAGCTCACATCTTTAACAGAAGGAAAGAATGAAAGGAGTACTTAATTTTAAAAGCAATCAGAAAATCTGAGTGTTTGAACGATAAGCTGGGAAAAAGATTCTGGAATGGGTTAGCTATTTTAGTAAATAAAATACTCTTTGTATATTTCATGATACTGCAAATGAAAGACTTAAATTATGCAAAATGGGCTCGATAAAGTTTAAAAAAACATTTATGAATTAAGTTTAGATGTTTATGATTACGTTTACTGAAATCTGATATCGATAATGACACATGTTTAAAATTTATGCTTTTTTCAAAAGTGTACTTCAAAATATAAAGGCTGTTTATACTTTTTTAGAACGATTTAGGGGCCATTTAATGAATATTTAAAATATAAAGAGTACTTTTTAATGTTTGATTTGAGAACCGTTTCTCTGGATTAAAAGTTTGCATCGCGATTTCCATAATGGAAGGACTTTTTGTAAAATTTCCAGACTTATTCATTTACCTTCTTTTCCCACTGCTTTCCAGAGTTCATCCATCGTGGTGGGCCTACGCTTAGAAAGAGCTCTTTTTAGGAGACCAAAGACACAATAGTCCATAGGTCTAACAATAGGGTACTTGTGCGATACCTGTATCAGTCTTCTGGTTTTCGAGAAATGCAGTGGCAAGTTCCGAAGTATGCCTGTTGCTCTGTCTTGCTGAAGTGTCACTCTCTGAAACCCATTCAGATAAAAAATGGAATTTATTCTGTAATTATCGGGCGTAAACCTTTCTCTTGATTTAACATTTTTCCACTATTCTTATTTTCAATTTTTCCTTGTAAAAGAATCCTGCCGACAAGCATAAAATCCTTACTGAATCTTTTCTTACAATTACTGAACCAAGTTTCTACAATTTCTTCTCCCCCATTTTCTGTAATAAATACATATTTCGTTGTAGCGGTCATTTAGGCAAACCCATCTTCCTCAAAGTTCACAATATATCTTCATTTATATCCTTCTAAATAGTTTTTATGCTGGTTTCTACGAGTTACAAAGTTTTTTAAATTATGGAATAAGAACATTTGCCTTTCGAAAGAGCAGGAACATATTTTATAATCCCCAGTTTGGTTACACGTGACATTTTAAACAAATAATAAATTTAAAAGTAACAGATGATATTTCTCTCTTCAGATATCATATAATAAAGTTTGTCAGGAACTTTTATTCCAAAGCATTTGCCTTTTTTAATGGAGTCTGAAATGTAGTGGAAGAGGAAGGAAATCTAAACCCCTAGAAATATTACAAAATGACGTTCTACCATAGAATTCACGATCCCGAATTATAGAAGGGAAAAGCGGCTATCTGATGGAACATTTAAGAAACGCTCTTTACATTTTAAACTTTAATTAAACAACACCGAAATCTTTCTAAAACTGTACAAACACTGTCTGTAGGTTATAGGTAAACCTTTAAATATCTTAAAAATTGAATTTAATAATACTGAATTCTCTGTAAGGTATTAAAGAGGAATGTTTGTTACAGTCTATCAGTAAAATGCTTTATTTCGTCTTTCGAAAAGGTAATTTTGCATTAACATGATCACAATTTATGGCGTTGAAAATACATTTAGAATGCACAATTCTTAATTTTATTGATGCAAATTTTATCTTCCTTTTATATTAAAATTTCTGGTTTTTATGTATAATCAAAGAATTCAAGTACCAGGAGAGCCACTGCTTAGATTCTATTGCCTGCTCATTCTTGTTCCTCTGAATAAACTAAAGAAGACAAAAAAATTAAATATTTGCCTTTATTCTAGACTGATTTCTTCAGTCATACTATAAGTTATTTCTCGCACCTTCTTAGCATGCCTTCGTGGTGTAATGTTCACAGTCGGCGCGTATTTGAGAGGTCCGAAGTACGAGACCCGACGAGGGGATAGCTCATTTTTCATGTCTCCTGCTGCTAAAATAACCTAATAGTCTCTACAGTGGCGCCCGACGTAAAAGGTGATAGAGGGTGATTCTTCACCACTAGGATTTGGTGAATGGGTCCCTTAATCTCCAGTCTCCCTTTAAAAGGAGGAGTATATAAGGTATTTCTCCCGCCTTCTTAGTATGCCTTCGTGTTGTAATGGCCAGCACACTAGGCGTGTGTTCGAGAGAACCAACGTTCGAGTCCTGGCGAAGGCACTGCACATTTTTCATTACTCCTGCTTTAAAAAAATCCTGATAACGCTACAATACTGCTCTTCAATTTCTTTTCTTTTTACCTTCGACTGTAGTCTGTAACAGCATTTTTTGTATGAATGTAATTGTTGTATTTATTGTCTTTCTCCTATTCTAAATTTTTATTCTAGCTTTTACCTTTAGATTTTATTAGAATATTATTAGGTAGCTCTGTATTTTTTGTTTTGTTTTGGTATTTCGTTTGCCATTTCTTTACTTTTTTCTCTTTAAGTTCATTGAAATTTCATATTGAAGTTTTGATTTTCTTAACACCTTAAATATATTAACCAAGCACACGTCGAAGAACAAATGTTGAAAACACTATAGCAAGGGTTCTCAACCAGAGAGAAGTCTCTCTTAGGGAAGCGCTTCATACCCTGGTTGGATTATGAAATTCCTCCTTTGGGGAATGTGATAATTCGTTTATTTAGTTGCTAAGTATTTTAATTTAAGAATGAGTATAAAAAAGATAAAATGAAAAAATGTCCTTATAAAAAGTTCTTTTTTTAAATGGATATCATAATTTATATATTAAAAGGAGAACTCTAGTTTGTTATATAGTAACTGAATGTTATTTTTATATACAGGTAGATTATTATTATATAGTAGAATTGTTATATATAGATTATTATTAAATATTATTATATGTATTCCATAATAGATTATTATTATTATATAGTAGATTAATATTATTGTATAGTAGGTTAATATTATTATATACTAAATTAAATAATTCTATGAACATAATTCTTCTACAATTTTATATCGCAAATAATAAAACCGTAAGGGGCCACTTCAGTTTAAAGAATCTGAAAGTTTTCAGATTTTACATTACGCCCAAAGGGGCGTTTGTTTAGCGTTTTGTGAGTTACCTTTATTTATTAAATGTCATGTTCTTCGAACTTAAACATAAAATTCAGTTCAACAGCAATATCGCAAAATAATTTTAAAATGAGAGTATCTTTAAAACTTCCGATATACAGTCGTGCGCGCTGGAGATAAAAATGTTTTTTTCATTACAGTGTTGCCATTGCTCGATTTGTAATCGTAAATCAAAAATTCATTAAAGTTTTACAAAATATGAAATAGATAATAAAACAAATTCCAAATTTGGGATCCCAAATGCCCGTATTCAGGCGGAAACTTAACAAAATTAAAAATTGGATGGCTCTACGAAACGTTGTTTTATAACAATGCGAAAGACATTGCATACATTTATGCAGATTCTGCATTGTTTAATTTCTTTAAATATATAATATTTGTTGGCAACAATTTGAGAAGTGCGTCAAGACTACTGTTCCTTTTCGTTGCTTTTGCAAACATGACTGGAGTCCTGAATAAGAACAGGGAACTTACTCAAAGCTATGTTCGTGTGGTGCGTGGAAAACAACACAAATAAGAGTTAACTTTACCCTTTATTTCTCAAAGTGCACAGCCTAAACTAATTTAACTAAATAAGAACTAAGGTGATTTACAGAGAATAATAACTCGAAGATTGGCCCTTTAATACTACGTATGTAGTGAACAGAATGCAAAGGCTACAATACGTCTTCAAATATCTGCGAGAATTTTGGCCTTAAAGGAGGACAGCGAAATTCACACGCGTAGTAAAGGCCGTGAGAAAATCTCTCTTTCAATTTTCTCTTGGCTAAAAGCCATGTCTTAAATACTTCTAAAGTTCGCAACCTCATTTGTATACACTAAATCTATTCGCGCTTATTCTGGCCGGAAATGGAAAATAAGAGACGCTAGTAAAGTTTTAACATAAAATAAACGTTAGTAAAATTTAAAATCCTTACATATTTCTCTCCAGAATTGAATAGTTCAAAAACTAGTTCTAAATGACTTGTTGAGAACTTTAACGGTTCTGAATCAGTGGTACGCAAGAAACAAATAGCTCGTACGCTAAGAAACAGAGTATTTGTAACATTTAAACTCAAAATTTTCCTGAAGAAAAAAGGACAATTGGCAGAAATTTCCTGTAATCGAAATCTAACTGAAGATTTAAAAAATAACCCATTTGTTAACATTTGGCTGAACCAAAAAAAAAAAGGATTTAAAGGCATTTCAAATAGAGCTATAAAATTTTTATTGCCTCTTTGCACAACCTATTTGTGTAAACAAGGATTTTCTTCCATGTTATATTTGAAAAATAAATACAGAAGAAAATTAAAAGTGGATCCTAATTTACGGTTAAAGCTAAGTGAAATAAGAGCAGCCATGAAGAAATTGGTCTCTCTTAAACAGGCCCACATTTCGCAATAAATTTTAGGATTAAAGTATTAGAACTTCAAATTTGATAATTAAAATGGTAACCAGTTTCTAATCCAATATTTTTTGTGTCTGTGCATTTAACACAATGAATAGGTTGTGCAAATGGCTAAACGCATTTTTAAAAATATTTCTGTTGAGAAATCGAAAAATAATTTTTGTAAAAGTTAGTGGTGGTATAAAAGTTTTTTCGTTTTTTTGTTTAGATGGTACGCGTTAGTCAAAAGATTGAGAAACGCTGGTTTATACATTTGACAATGCAATGCAACCAACAGATTTCATTATGTGAACGCCCAAAAAGTTTTATTATTAGCGAAATAAAATTGTAGGCAAATTCTGCATTTAGAATTCTTTGATCTATTATTCCTTTAAAACTATATGAGAATTATTTTTGTTTTCATCCTTCTACAGTGTTAATTATCATAATCACTTTAAATATAAGCTTATTGTATAAAAATCTTTTTAACTGTATTTTATTTTATGATTTTTTAATCATCTAACCTTTATCAATGATGAAACTTTTAGTTATTATTACAGCACAAAGCAATAAATTGTAAGAAAATAATTGAACGTCATTCAGCGAATATAGAAATGGCTTTGAATATTCAATTTCGGAAATTGGATAAAGTAATAATGTTGCAAACAGCATTTTACTTGAAACTAAAACTGAAAAAAGAAGAACATCACCAGTTCGTCCAACGCTTTTTTTCTTTCGTCTGCAGCATATGTTTTAGAAAATATAGAATATCGTCGAAGTAATATTTTTTATCATTCTTGTTTTAAAAGCGGGCCAAAATTTTGCTTCATAATATATTCCTGTGAAAAGTTTATAACCGAAGCATTTTTAGACGGTGAAACGTTAAAATCATAAACGTCAAATAGTCTATAATATCGAACGATGTTTAAAACAAATCTCCAAAAATTCAAAAATTAAGTTTAAATTTAATGCACGTTTTAATGAAATGCTTTTTTTCCATTTATTCGAAGGCGAAAACTGTAAAATTCTGTTTTGTTTAATTTTTTCATTTTGAAAGAATCGCTTTACCACACTGCATATTTATGAGCAGCGTGTATACAAAATTTGAACTCGATGTCTTATTCGGAAGTGGGTTAAAAGTCGATGGTAATATTCCCCTCTCCAACGGTGAATCAAGTTTTGGTACTTATTAAAATGTTCTATGCCTTTTGTTGCATAACTTATAAAACACCTTAAAAGCAATCTTCGTAAATAAACGTTTATACGCATTTTATCGAATTTTTAAAGGCAGGGGTTGATAATCTAGTAGTGGTGAAAAGAGCTGTGCATGGGGCAAAAAAAGGTTAACCGCTGTACATACGTAATGCAAAAATAGTCAAAATGGGTATTTTCATTAAAAGCTGAATACTGGATTTAGTTTTGCGATTGCAATAAAGCCTTTACTTCCCGCAAGGAAGCAAAAAATCTTGTTACAAAAGTGTACTACATATTTTAACTCTCAAATGCATGCAATTTTGAAGTATGTAATAATAAATATGCAATTTTTAAGCAATTTTGATAAACAAATTGGTTGATCTGAGTGCATGAGAAGCTGCAACGGACACAGGGTATTCACCTTGTGTTATTGACCGTGGTTACAAAATTTTCATTTCTACTCAGTGAAAAGCATATGAAATGGCACTTACTTTACAAACTTGGAACTTTCGTGTCTTTTTTCCCCACTTACTAGTAAAATTCACAGTTCCATACTTAAAGATTCTATTCCATATATGAACCCGTGTTATATTATATAGAGTATTCCTTGCTAATGTGGTTTAATATACATTGGAAAAAATTAAGAGAGTCTTGAAATTTCGCACTAAGGTGCACGAGATATATATTACGGAAAAAGCGCAAAACATTTGCATTTATCCTCTACTGCTGGTTAAGAAATCACATTTTCCGTTTCTCTGCCTCAAAAAGTATTCAAAAAGCTTTCCTGTTAGCGAATTAGATTTCCTACAGTTGTTTCACATTCTTAAAAGTTTAATCCATTTTTATCTCCAGTTTTAAAAAATATTATTTTGTAATTATTTTCATGTTTTGTCAATAAATGGCTCCAGTGGCTGTGCCTTAGCTGGAATTTTCTCGAAGATTTGTGCATTTTTATTACAGCTTATCCTATGTCATTTTTCCTCAGCAGCTGAAGAAGTAGGTTGTGTCTAGTAGTATTCGAAACTAGACTTGCAAGTTAACAAAATTTACGTTTATTATTGCCACCATAGTAACTGCACTATTGTACACGTAAATATATGATCATTATTGCAGATTTAATTAATGCCTTCCTATAGCGCACTAAGCTCATGAATTTAAATCACATACTGTAACATTAATATTTTCAATTTATTTAAGGAATTTCTCAAAGAAAACGCTAACTCTAATGTACCCATCTTATTAGGCTCGAACATTTCTCATTCTTATTTTGCTTTTACAAGCAAATTAAATTACAAAACCTGCAAAAATCAAAACTTAGCAAAATCTAAATTTTGTAATGTTTTACTAAATACTCTCAAGTCATGAAAATTCAAATAGTCTGAAACTTTATATTATTTAATTCATGTCTTGAACTAGAAAGGCGATTTATTAATCAGTAGGTGCTTAGTCATGGCAGGATTTTGAGACATCCTGTGCATCGGTATTTAACGTTCCCAAGAACTGCATGGCAACATGAATATTACCCGAGTAACACAACGATGTTGAGAGAACGTTCAATGCAAGTCCTTCTGGTACAGGAGGAGAATGCTCTAGAAAAACGTTCTAAATCATGTCCGCATATTACAGTTCAAATACTTGTGCTTGTAGTACTTCCATGTAACGTGACTTAAACGCTGAAGTAAAACGTTTCCGGCCCATTCATTCTTGGAACGTTTTTGGCATAACGTTCTGAGCAATGACTATATATCACAGTTCAATGATTGAAGTCAAAATTGGTGCTATAAACACTTTTGAATGGTGTCCCTAGAACGTTCTATGAAGGTTCCTTTAACGTTATATTAGAGAGTTTTCTAACTTTCGGAATCATGTCAGGAGATTTACACTTCAATAATGCACAATAATTAAAATGTGGTACAATCACACCTTTGTTTAATGTTCCTAGAACAAGATATGAATATTTCGGTAATTTTGTAGCAGAGCGTTTCTCTAACATTCTAACAGAATATTTTGAATCACATTAGTAACTAGCTAACATACTTGATATACATATACTATAACTAACACATTTGAATCACATCAGTAACAGTTCAATAATTTGCAGTAGAATTTCAAGATATGGCACTACTAGCACTTTTGTTATGATTACGTTCCTAAAAAGGCTCTATGAATTATTATGAAGTAAAACGTTCTTAAACGTTCTAAGAATTCCTAAAACCTTCTGTGAATTCCTATAACCTTCTTTGAATTTTTATAACGTTCTAGTAGAAAGTTTGTTTAATGTTCTGGCAGAACATTTTGAATCACATCAATAGGTTACAGTTCAATAACGGAAAGTACAATGTCAATACATGGTGCTACTATGTCAATAAATGGTGCTACTAACGATTCAATAACGTTCTAGCGGAATATTCTGCAACACGTTTCGAAAAATACTCAGTGTTGCACTTTGAAATGTATCTCGTAATAACATACTTGTAACACGTACCGCTTAAGCATGTCACGCAGGACGCTCTTGATAGAACATGCTAAGAGCACTTCGAAAAGCGCCAGTGTTGTACGTTGAAATATATGCCCAAACAGCACGGTTGTAACACGCAAACCCACGCAAGTCCTATAGAACATTCTCTATGTACTATAAGCTAGTGGCGTAGCTAGAAATGGCGGTCCGCTTTTGGGTGGCACAATTTTGTGGGAGTCATTTTTCTCATAAAAAATATTTTCCAGGGATATTCATATGGATCGTCGAGGCACGTAAAGAAAAATGAGATTCTGAATTTCATGCCACATTAAACTGGGAGAAAAGATTAGTTTTTACTAAAGTAGTGAAGTATTCAGAGAAGTATTCAAAGATTATTAGGTAAAGTATTCAAAGAAATCGTCACTAGATTTCAACAGCTAGATATAGTTTTTATATCTTTTCTTTATTGCGTCTAAACTTTTAATTGAAAATTACAAGTATCAAATAATTATGATCATAGTGACATTAATAAGAATTTCTTGTTGGAGGAAAAGCATTTTATGTGATTTATTTCCGTTATTGCTATGGAAAACGAAACAAGAACTTGGAAGCACGATCTTTTTAAACTTTTACCACTTATTCTCAAATAAAATCTTCAGAACAAAGTTCCATGTATGTTAATACTATAGTAAATTTTTTCAGAAATTGAATACGCAAGTCCTAGCAGTACGTATGAAATATTATGAGATCTGCTAGTTGTGAAAATAATTTTCTGAATAAAAATCATTTAGAAATGCTTTTAGAGCTCTAAATACTTATTTTGCATTTAAGAAATATTTAAGAACTAGAAATTTTTATTTTGAATTTAAGAACTCTTTCTATACTGTCTACATGATAGCAATCGGAGCAATCAAGAAACCTTTACAATGTCTTCGATGATTTTGAGAATAAAAAAGAAGCAAAATTCTAATAAAAATAGTCTGAAAGCTTTCAGATTTCATATTACGACCAAAAAGGCAATTTTTTCATTTACACAACACGCACGTTTCGATAGCATTTGTGGTCATGTCATTTGGGGCTAAAAATATTTTAAAGTAGCATATCTTTAGAATCTTTATCTTTAGAATCTTTTGTCGTTAGAACCTTTTATCTTTCCATAGATAATTTCCGATTTTTCTGGCGGCGGAGATAATTTTTTTCCTTAAAGTATTATCATTGCTCTCTTTGAAATCGTCCAGTTTGTTAATCAAAAACTCATTAAAAGTTTACAAAATATAAAATAAACAATAGAACAAATTCCAAATTGGGGCTTCTAGCTGTTCATATTCGGGCAGTGGACTACGTTATTCAAAATTTGATGGCTCTAGTTACCTTTACTTTTTCACAATGGGAGAAGCATACATACATTCATTCAGATTCATCATTATTTAAATTCTTTTTATAGATTTTTCTTTTAGGCGATAATATTTGATGGAAACAATTTGAAAAGTAATACAAAGCTTTTAGTGATTCAACAGAAAATGCCGTTTCGAGTCTAATACCATTCTAGGCTAACACCCCTTTGGGCTAATAACATCAAAATGTTGGAATTAAAAATTTCTCTCAAAAATAAGCATATAAATTTATTTCCCTCCAAGCAAAAAAACCTACATGCGATTTCGACATTTTTTGTTATTTGTTTGCATATCGAAAAAGGGCGGGAAATTCAGTAACCACATTCGATAGCAGAAACTTTAGACGATAGTGCTCAACACAATCATTGAACAAACAACGTGCTCCTTGTACGTATTCTGAACATTCCAATACTAGTTGAATGAGTAATTGGGAATATCAGACTTATTTGGCTATGGTTTCAAATAAAAGTACAAAATGAATTTCGAAAGAAGAATTAATGGCGTACGCTTTCTTAGACTGGATTGTAATGTTAAATTTAGGACAAAATACTACAAAGCAAGTTTCCTAAAGAAACAGATGCTTTTGTCGAAGGCAAAAGTGTTCCTAGTCTTGTTATGAAAGCGTAAAATATTAATACAAGCGGCAGCCCATTTGCGGAGATTTGAATCCAGGTCGAACTACAACGGCTCAACAATGTTATCCATTTGGCTAATGGAACGTTGCTTCCAGTTTTTTTAATATAAAGTTATTCTACGAACTAGCAATAGTTTACGTATTGAAATGAGAAGGGACTTTTAATGTCAGCGTTCAGAAAAGCGAGACACTGGATGAGAAAAGAAATGTATGTGATGAGACATAAAAATGCTGATGTGCGGATGAGGAGGAGGAATAATAATACGCTCGATCAGAATTTGTTTTTAGGTCCAAAAGGCCGTTAACTCGAATGAGCTATTGGGGAAGAAACGAGATTTTGTGCCGTCCACTGTAAACGGCGTATCACTTTTCAAATTGTTGTCACCAAATATTATTGCAATGTATTATTTTTAAAGAAATTCATTAAAGGAGTATGCATATGTTCTTTGTGAAAAAACTTGGTGTCTAGAACCATCCGTTCAATAACGTAATTCTACTGTGAAAAAACTTTGGTGTCTAGAGCCATCCGTTTGAATAACGTAATTCTCCATCCTAACATGTGATCTGGAAGCCTGAATTTTGAATTTCGATTTTCATATTTCATATTTTGTAAAACTTAAATCAATTTTTTAATAAAAACCTCAACAATTTGAAAACAGCTAGTGGGAATACTGTGCGGAATAAAACATTTTTATCTCCACAGCGCCAGACAGTCTATGGGAAATTCTAATAATATACCGTTTCTAATGATTTTGTTTTTGAAATTCCATTGTATGTATGGTAAGGGCCAAGAACATCATATTTACGGTATTTTCCGACGTATAACGTGGACCGGTGTATAACGCGCATCTGTAATTTCAAACTATATATTTTATTAGGTTTGGGTATATTCGCCGCATAACGCTCACCCAATTCTTAGCGAAAAAAACCTAAAAGATACACGTGCAGTGCTCTTTTGTTTTGAGGTCACTTATTCCAGCATTTGTCCTAGCCTCTCAAACAATGGTAAACTACCCTGACCGATGATAAGAGGAGTAATATGTGTGTGGATTAAATGCTTGAGAAACTAAATATTCCGGCAAGGAGGGTGAATGGTATTCAATGAAAATGTGCCAAAGAATGCTATTGTAGAGCACTTCCGATCTGAATGAATTCTTGGAATTAGGAATTAGATGTTGTTTCTTTCTGTTGTCATTTAAAGCCGAGCTTTTGAAGTGAAAATCGAAGGCTTTAGTAAATCGCATTTGCTTTAGCTGCAATACAGTTGATGTAGTGCTCCTTTTAGTAGCAAATGTGGCTCCCGCGAAAAGAAACAAACACAGTGCTGGTCTCAAATGCAAAAGCCATTCAATTTGCGAAGGAAAATGGAAATCATGCTGCAGCAAGGATGTTTGGTGTTGTTGAAAGATAGAACGGATAGTGATAATTTATTTATGGATCAAAATAACAATGATGATGAAAGTGAAACAAAATTCGATGATACTCCTGAATGTATAACAGAAGGCGAACATGCCGAAGTCTTCATGTTATCCAAAAATGAAAGTGTTTAATTTCATAAGATATGAATTTCTTTTAAATAAGCAGCATTTTGGTGCACGTAAATATTTAATTTTTTCTTGTTTTTAAGCTACTATTTTTATATCCGGCATATAACGTGCAGTCTTAAATTTCGGTCCTATTTTTGGTATTAAAAGTGCGCGTTATACGTCGGAATATACGGTAATTAAAAAACATTAACGCATACATCCTTAATAATAAAAACACACACACAAAAAAAAGAGTTTTGCAAACCATCGTTTACTAAGAAAACTGAATATTGGTATAATGAACTGAAAAAAGAGTAAACAAATCGAAAAATGTATTCCAACACTTAATTGGGAATCTAAGATATGCTGCTTTTAAAATTTCCGCAATTTTACTGTTGAATTGTACATGGCGTAAGTGCGAAAAAATGACCGTTAATAATAAAACGACGAAAAGAAATGAGCTAGCAGAAGTAAGTGAAACAGGAGACTGGTAATCTGCGAGCTCAGGGACAGCCTAAAAAAACCTTAACAGATCCTTTTGGACGACGTTAAAATCTGAATCCCTTCATATTTCTTTTTTTTCTTTTGCACAGAAAAACCACTTGCGATTTATTTTTCGATATGAATTCAGCCTTTCCTTTTGAAGCTGATAACAGAACAAAAAACATATCTGAAGTAATCAGATTTTAACGTCATACCAGAGGCTTTTTTAAGTTTTCCCATGCTCTCGCTGAATCGCAGTTTACAAATTTTCTATTTCTAATACAACGCTTTTTTGTCCTTATTATTGAACATCACTTTCCGAGCATTTATGCCAGGTAATATTCGCCCATAAAATGACAAAATTTCAAAATTTTTAAAAGCATAATATTTTGAGAATCTTCGATAAAGTTTTAACATTTTCATGGTCAACAAAGATATTATCTCGCATTTGCATTTACGCATAACACTGGGTGCAAAAGAACACAGTTTGTATTACAAATCTACGACTAACGGATATCTCGTATATATAGGAAGGAAATATTGCTTAGAGTGCAACCGCCGAAGGGTGAAATGTCGCAATGTATTTTCCCATTTTTTTTATTCTTTTCTCAATTCATCATGTCAATGTTCAGTTTCTTAACGGGATGTTTTACACAATTTTTTTAACTTTATTATTAAACGCCACTTTCTTGACACTTATGTCTCAGGAAATTCAACACTAAAATCATAACGTTTTTAAAATAGCATACCTTTAAAGTTTCCGATACAGTGTTAAGGGTTATCATACATTTTTAGTTCAAACGAGCTAATACTTGCGAAAGTCTTTTTCGCATCGAATCACTTACTGTATCCCCTCTCACTTTTCAAATTTCTAAGCGCTGGCACTGAGAGCAACCTAAATTGGTCATTATAAAATGTGTCTATATATAGAAAGAACTGCTTTTATATCTCTTTTAAATCACTGAGTTAGTTTATCAGAAATAGGTAGATTAAAATTAAAAGAATTATTAAATATCTTAGGCTTCGCCAAACAGCAACAAACTGTCGCATGGAAGTTAAAAATATTTTACATCGGATGTATTATAAAATATTATTTTATGGGATCGGATCAGAACGGTTGTCTCACCGAAATGAATTGGTTCTTTTTTATGACTTCCAGAGAAAAATGGAAAGACAGAAAAACCGAAGAGAATTTATGCGAAAAGGCAGGTAAATCAACTGCTGTTAGCGAGGAAGGAACGAAAAACGGAGAAATTCGAACGAGCAGTGTGATTGGGACCAATTAGGGGACTAGAGTGAAGAGCGAAAAGAATCGAACGAGAAATAGGATCGCAAGAATCGACTGATTCGAAATTTAACTGATTTCTTTCATCCGTAGTTTTGAGATTGACTAATATATCCTTTCTAGACAGGACTAAGAAGAAAATTCTAGAATAAGAGTGTTTCTAAACGTTTAAAAATGATAAAAATTAAACTCGATTTTAAAATGGGAGAAATGAAAATACAACTATCCCGGTTCTCTTTCACAAGAGCTCCGTTCACTTTTCCCCAATCAGGCGTAAGCTTGCTCAGTAATAGAGTGAATTATTTTGTTAAAGAGTAGCCGATCTTTATTCTTGGCACACTTCCAACACGAAGTGTGTTGAACTTTGAAAAAGTTACAATGCTTAGTAATGTCAACTGTTTTAATTCATTTTCGAAGAAGATCGTTTAAATCTAATGCGGATAAAAAGGGAAGACCGGCACAAATTAAATCTTTTGTGACAATAAAAATAAAAATATCTGAAAGTTTACAATATTAATGGTTACAATAATAAAAGGATTTTTTAAGATTTTTTACGCTTTCGGCCTCGCAGTCTACCAGTCGGCTGTTACACTCACTCTCTACTAACACATTTTTTTTTATCTTTTTAGCTTCGTTATTAAGTATAATTTTCTTTACATTTACGCCATACAAAATTCAACAGAAAAATTAGAAAAAGTTTAAAAGTAGCATGAGTTTAGAATTCTGGATGAAGTGTTAAGTGTTGCACTAATTTTTTTCTGTATTTTCAGTCTTTTCTCAGTTTAACATGTCAGGACTGAGCGTTCTGTGCATACCTTTGGCAAACATATTCGTGAAGTTGTTAAAGTCCTGATCTTGAACAGGGAGCTGAATGCAGCTATGTTCAGTGGAAGTGGTAGAATAACTGCACGCAAGGAGGATTTTAAAATCACCCTTTTATTAAACTACTATTTACAGCCACTTCCCAACTCGGAAGGAATAACAGAAAATAATGGCCGCACTTGGGTCTAAACTGAACAATCAAATAATTTAAAATAAAGTGAATAGAAATTAAGTAGTCGATGCTCACAGAGCTATAAACGCGAAGTTGGCCTCTATGCTAAACTATCAATGGTGCGTAGCAAGACTTAGCTAATACTAACGCATTTAGATTACTTCAATAAGTATTAGAGTAACAGCGCTATGGCTTAGAATTTAAATACTAGCTAGTCAGGTGGACGTCGAACAGAGCCGCAGTGATCTGAGGCTAAAAGCTCTCTCACACTGAGAAATTCCTTGCTGACCTTTGAAATACAAAACTTAGCTCCACCTCAAATTAGTATAAAGCTGAAACGCGCGCTCATTCTAACGGGAGAGAAATTAACATAAAACTTTATTAGTTTAAACTAAAACCTTACAAACATATTATAGATTTCTTAGTAAGATGGCTTACAGAACCTTTTTCTTTTTTTTTTATCATGAACGTTTTGGGTGTTATATTTATTAATTAAATAGCACATTCTTTGCACTTACGCTGAAGTCAGCTGAATAGCAAAATCACGAAATATTTAAAAACAGCATATCTTTAGAATTTTCCAATATACAGTCTTGAGTTCTGGAGAAAATTTAATTCGTACGGTGTTACCACTGCTCACTTTCAAATTATTGAGTTCTGTAAAAGTTCATTTAAGTTTTATGAAATATGAAATATGAAACTCGAAATCCAAAATTAGGGCTTCCATGTTCCCATGTTCCGGTGGAGGACTACGTTGTTTAAAATTTGATGGATCTAAGTACCTTTTTTCTCCGCAATGCGAGGAAACGTGCATATATTCATGCATATTATTCATTATTTAATTTCTTTAAATATAATATACAGCGATAACATTTGGCGGCAAAAATTCGAAAAAATGATACGCCGTATTGAGCGCAATATGGCATTTAGAGACTAACATCCTTTTAAGGCTAATAATTACACTAATAATGGCAATATTTATAGAGAACGACGCAAATGCCGTTTCGAGACTAATAGCCCTTCTGGGCTGGTGCCCCTTTGGGCTAATATTAATAATAATGAAATAAAAATAAAAGTTTTTTAAGAGCGGAATCTGTTTTTACTTTCGGCAAAGGCAAATTAACTGTCCGGAACACTGATTAATTTGAGAGTCTTGCGAGTAATTGAAAATAATTTCATTGTCTGTATCGTGTTAATAGATGACGTTATTTTTCATGGATTTTCACCGGAATAGATGTTACCTTATGTAGTCGCGAAAAGGAACACTAAAGAATTATTAAGCTAATACGGCTTCATTCCGAAAATTAAAAAAAATAATGTATGAAAAAGGCTTCGATAAAAATAGGTTTAACATTTAAATCATTGCTGAGGGTTTTAAGCTTCGGCTGCGACTTTTACGTTTTCTTAAAAGGACAGAAATAGAACTACTGAAGCGCTTCTGCGTATCTAGAAGGGAACTCATCTATTTTTCAAAGGATTTGCCTGGTGACGCCAAATGACTCATAATCTGTCTTTCTGTTTTGTTCTACTCTCTAGTATTGGGATCATTATATTTCCCCAAAAAGTTATTACACTGAATTATTTATTCTTAATCTGTAAATTTAGGATTCTATTTCAGTTTAGATGTATTTTGGGATATAGAGTTACTTATTTCGGACATTTGACGTTAAGGTACATTGGCCTTTATGATATCTTTTTCTGCTACACTTTCATACGATTGCTTATCTGCGTCCTCCCTTTTTTGAATCTTCAGTTTCTATCTGAAGAAAAACAGAAAATGAAATTTATTATGCATATTTCTGTTCGTAACCAAATCGGAATCTCCCATTTGTGCTATCCGTATGATAACAAAGGGTGTTTACACATTTCTAGAAGGAACTGAGGGCGTTTAATTCATATTTAAAATGTAGAGAGCATTCGTTTAAATATTCGATATGGAAGCTCTTTTTTCTGGACTAAAAGTCTTCATCGTGATTTCTATGATATAAGGGCCTTTCGTAAAATTTTTCAGGGGCATTTTTTTCATTCCTTTTCACTGCTTTCAACAGTCATTCCATTGTGGTGGATTTGCGCTTGGAAAAATCTCTATTTCAGAGACCACAGGCACAGTAGTTTCTAGAGAAACGTGAGGGGACTTCGCAGGAATACTTTGAATACGCAATACCTGTAGAAGTCTTTATTTTTACCGGGAACGCAGTGGTGATTTTTGAAGAATGAATTGTATTTTGTCTGGATCACGTTTCGCTCTTTGAAAGTCATTGGGGTAAAGAAATGGAATTTTCTATGTAAATATCGGATCGAAACTTTTCTCTAAGTAATATGATAAGTTCATATTAACATTTTTTTCCTACTGTTAGTTTTAGTTTGCCACTGTACACGACAGTCATAAACCCTTCACTGAAACATTTTTTGTTTTTACTGAACAAGGTTTGTACACTCTTTGTTTTCGAAAATAAATAAATTTTGTTTTATTGATGTCATCTAGGTAAATCCATGCTTCATCAAGGGTCACGATATATTCCACTGATCTCCTATTAGTTAATTTTCGTGCAGGGTTTTACAAACTGTTTTACTTTGAGCCTCAAGCTTCGGCAAAAGCTGATGAACATTATGTCTTCCAGCGTTTTTAAGTTGTAAATCCTGGTTTATTATTTTATTTATTGTGGCTACAGATGTATTTAAAGACTTGTAATTGATTTCTGTGTCGGCGAATTTTTTTTGTGTCACCAAAGATTTAAGTTTAAGAATATTATAAACCGTACGTACCTTTTTGGGTGTATTTTTGGAGACTTCCTTTCATGTAGAAGTAATAACTTATGGTTTTTTCCTTTTCAGCTTTATAATTTCTTTTCGCTCTTTGAAGTTTTAATATCACACAATTCAGACTGTCTTTTAATTATGGAATAGGAATATTTCTCTTCAGAAGTTGCAAAATTATGTCCTTTCATCCAATTCTTGTATACATGCGACATCTTGAAAGGAGAAAGATTTAGAAAGATAAAATTTGTCATTTCAAATAATAATCTCTTGCCAGAAATTATGTCAAAACATTTGCTTCGTAATTCTTTATCGTAATCATTCTAAACAATGTGTAACCTACCCTATTTATTCTTCACAGTGGTATAATAAACAGTTACCTCAGCTTGTAGACGTAAAATCATCCAGAAATACATTTAATATTCTTGCAGTTTTCTACATTTCGTAAATTGTAACAATTATAATAGCCTAAAAGCGAGCCTAAGGAAACTATTTTTACGTAATGCATGACTGAATATGCTGCTGGATAAGGAAAAGCTAATACTGAACATTGTTTTTCAGTACAAGACTTTGATTAATTTAATTTTATAAAATGTAATAGTGTTCGAATTAAACAGATTCCGTTTTCAATGTTGAAAGTTCTGACTAAGAATTATTTGTCAAAGTTCAGGTCCAGATATAAAAATTTCTGGGAAGGCATCCTTGATTTTTCACATTCCCTGCTGCACATGTTTTACAATTTTCGGTAGTACCAAAATGGGGTGGAAAATAATTCGTCTCCATCTGTATTTGCCGACTGGCTGCTGCCCTCCTCAGGCGCCTTTTAAGTGGGAAGAATGTATAAAATTTTTCCTTTCCTTGCCACGTGCCTTCGTAGTGTAGTTAGCTCGCTGATTTTCTCATATTTCCTGATCCGATAAAATGGAAACTAAATTAAGATGTTTCGCTGTTTCTCGTTTGGTTTGGGTTTTTTTAATGGCAAAGCACTCGAGGGCTATCTGCCTGAGGGAAGGGATGCTTTCATGAAGGATGTTTTAAGGAAAACTGTCTGATATACACGTTGCACATGGGGAAATCCACGAAAACACTCATAAAGCCAACCCGTTCGCCGAGATTCGAACCTCGTACCGAATTACCAGTGTTTGTTGAATTTACCGCTGAGCCGCTGATGGGCTTCTCTGTTCTGGAATAGAAAATTTAATTTTTGTAGAAAATAATATGGATCTGTGTAAACACATGAATATTCTTAAATAAAATCTGCAACAAAACTTGAAATAAAATGCGTTCAAGCTCTATTAGGTTGAAGATCCTAAAGATATAGTTTTAAAAGTTTGTTTATTGTTATTACGCAAAATTAAATATAATATTTGTAATAATTATAAAGACAGATATGCGTATATTAAATTCAAATTAGTATAGAGCTATCACACAGTCGGCATTTTATCTAATTGAAATATTAGAATTTAACACGGTCATTTAAAATTTAAAGCTATTAAACAAATCTGTCCTATGGTACAGGATTAGAAAATGAGCAAAAGAAAAGCATTGACATTGTTTCATTATTAAAAAACATTTTGCTCCTAATAAATTTCGGAAAATATAATACAATTAAGGAAATGTTTTTTAGAATAGTTTTTCATTTAAAATGGATCTAAGGTATTTTCTCCTTTCTCGCGGTCTTTCTTTCTTTCCTCGCCGTTTTCTTAACGCAACTGGAAGCAGTCTCGACGCGTATTCGGGAGGCCGGAGTTTGAATCCGGGGGGAGGCACTGAACATTTTTCTCGTTCCAGCTTTGATAAAATCTAATGACGCTGTGTGGGTATTATAATTAATTCACTAAAAAGACTAAAGATAATTTATCATATAATTTGAAGGGGGTATTAGATTAAATAATTCTATTTACAGAATGCATTTGTAATTTTATATCACGGAAAAAAAGCCTGGGATTACAATATGTTAAATAATAATAAATTAAAACAAAACTGTTTATACGCTTCGTGATGCAACTAAATTAATAGTTTTCATTTTTTACACGCGTCGCGATTTTATTGTTCTTGATTGTAAAGTATTGCTGTAAATAGAATTTTTAAATCTATTATTCCCATTAAACATTATGATAAATTATTTTTTCTCTTTCTAGTGCATTAATTATCACATTTATTTTATTAATATTACTAATGTACCATCTGTTATTTAAACTTATTCTAAAATATCCATTTTTTTTAATTGTGTTTTATTTTCTGTTTTTAGACTCAATTACACGTGACTCAATGATGACAGTTTTAATCATTATTTGAAACACAGGCAATAAATTGTAAGAAATTATCAAAGAAAGAAAAATAACTCAACATCATTCAAAAAATGAAGAAATTGGTTTGCATATTCTATTTCGGAAACTAGATGAAGTAACAGTGTTGCCACTAGTATTTTACTTGAAGCTAATATGAAAGAACGAGTACCTCCAATTCGTAATTAATTAGCCCAAGAGGGTTGGTTTGGTTTTAGTTGATTATGATATAGCACAGTAGGGCTCTCTGCCTAAGAAAAAGAATGCCTTCGTGGAAGACCTTTCTAAGGGAAACTGGCTTTTATACACATTACACAAGAAAAAACAGGGAAATGCCCATTCAGGCAGTCTGTTCGCGTGGCATGGAACCCAGGTCAGTACTACCAGTGTTCAGCGATTTTATCACTCGGCTGCTGATGGGCTCCCGAAAACGTCAAATTCAAAAGTAATTTTCCTTGAGAAAATGTTTTTCTGTCGTGTGCTTAAAACTGCAATACCCGTTTTTTTTTTTTTTGAAATAATGAACAGGATCATTCAGTTAACATATTTTTGTCATTCTCGTTTGAAGAGAAGTCGAAAATTTTGTTTTACAGTACGTGGCTATTTCGAAGCTTTATATCCGATATATTTTTAGATGCTGAAATTTTGAAACGTAAATTAGGCTAAAAAATCGAGTGATTTTCAAAAATCCCCATAATTTCAGAAATTAAGTAACAATTTTCATAAAGTTTTATTTAAATGATCATCGATAGTGCAAGCAGTAAATTTTGTACGCTTATTTCATTCGCCAAACAAAGATATTTTAGATTAATCGGTTAAGCATTAAATGAAAAAACATCTAAATCAAATTTTGAAAAAATGCTCCTCACCATATCGCATTGTCATCGACAAACAGTGTATGCAAGCGATTCGAACTCGATAGCTTATCCGAAAGTAAATTCAAAATCGATGACAAAATTCCACAAAACACCATGTGTGAACTAAGCAGATGCTTTTAAAAAAGAGATTTCAGTGTAAGCACTAACATTATTAGTAACTCCATTAATGGACGTCTTGACGTAATTAATATTAATTAACAATTTCAGAACATTAACTGTTCTGAAAAATTCAACTTCTTTGTTTTCTTCCCGGATTAGAGAAAATGTCATCACAGGAAAAGAATACATCATCCCATTCTGATCCAATTTATATACATTAACTGTTTTTAATAATAATATCTAATTCGAAGAGCAAAAGGCTCCAAGATGAAAGAGAGAGCAAAATAAGTACTGGCCATAAATACCGATATGCGTGCAAGGCAAAATGCTTTACATTTTTCTTCAGTGAATATACAGCACGGGAACAACACATCTCAGCAACATATTTTCAAAGCGAAAAAACTAAGGAAGCAAATGGACACTGAGAGTATATTCTTCTCGAAAGGCTTTCTAATAATAGTATCTCTGGGATAATTAACCAGCCCTTACAAGTATGTTAGTAGAAAATATAAAAAGCATTTCTATCTAATCTTTTGCAGTTTTCTGTTTCATATAAAGGGGAAGTGAGAATTATGCAATAGAATGTAGCCAAATGAAAAAGTATAATTTGGTTTTTGCTTCGGAAATACAGTCTAGTGTTTTACAGACATCGAATCATATTTACTCATTAGGTAATAAAAATGCAATGCAGTCTTCGTTAAGATATGTAAATATCGGGGTGAAAAACCTTACTTAAGATTATTAAGGTATTATTAAGGAACTGATTTTTACTATTAAGCAACTAATTTATTACTATTAAGAAACTAATTAAGCGTGTTATTAAGGACATAATTTACGTAGGTGTTACGTAAGAAATAAAATCTGCTATTAATTTCACACTCGATTAAATCTTATATTATTATCTGCATTTCGAAATGCTGATTTAAAGTTAAAAGTCATCAACAGCTATAGCAAACTTGATTGAATATACTTAGATCTCTTTTACATGGAATTCTGTTTTCTGCTCATTTACCAAATATTTATATCTCATTGTAAACGTTCCATTTTTACTTCTTGTACGACGTAAAGAAGGTACTGTAATCTCGCAAAATTTCAGTTACTGAATTTCAACAAAAATATCTATCTTGACGGTTCCAGAATCCTTTTGGACAAAATTTTTGAGTGATCTCACTACGTACGGACAGAATAAAGGACTGTGGTTTCCAGAACAGATTGTAAAATAGGTTTAAAGTGGATACGAAAGGAATTTCTTTTGTGATGTCTGTATGTGCGTACCTACGTGGGTATGTACGTAGATGTCTCGCATAGCTCAAAAACGATTAGACATATAAGGTTTGAGTATTGTATATGAGTAGGCTGTATCGTCTAGTTGTGAATACTCTTTTTTTATTCCGGCAGAACCAAACATATATATATATATATGTTTAAGTACATATGGATATATATATATATATACACGTTTAAGTACATATGTATATATATATATATACGTTTAAGTACATATATATATATATGTATGTATTGGGTTGGCAACTAAGTAATTCCGGATGTTTTTTAGAAAATCAAAGACAATTTTTTCATGGAACTAAATAACTTTATTCTGTAATGTATTGCCCATTTTGATCAATGACCTTTTTCCATCTTTCAGGCAGCATCATAATCCCACGTTCATAAAACGTCTGGTTTTTATTAGCATAAAACTGAATCAGGTACAATTTGACATCATCATCATTATTGAAATTTTTACCATTCAAGGAGTTTTGTAAAGATCGAAACAAAAAGTAATCAGACGGTGCAAGATCAGGACTATATGGTGGATGTGGCAAAACATCCCAACAAGCTCCAATAATTTTTGCCGAGTGACCAAAGATGTGTGTGGCCTTGCATTGTCATGATGGAATACAACACCTTTTCGATTTGTCAATTCGGGCCGCTTTTCTTCAACTGCATTGTTTAATTTCGTTAGTTGTTCAATGTAGACATCAGAATTGATGGTTGGGTTGGGTGGTGAGAGTTCAAAGTAGACAAATCCTTTGTAATACCACCAAACTGATAACAAAACCTTCTTTTGATGAATATCAGCTTTTGATGTTGTTTGAGTTGATTCACCTGGCCTGCTCCACGATCTTTTCCGCTTGATATTGTTGTAAACAACCCATTTTTTATCGCCAGTTATCAGTCGTTTTAAAAATGGATCATTTTCATTACGTTTCTTTAGCAAATCGCAGCTGTTAATGCGTTGCGTTAAATGCGTTTGTTTCAGTTCGTGAGGAACCCATGTATCGAGTTTTTGAACATAGCCAAGTTGTTTTAAGTGATTTTCAATGCATGTATGTGATACATGAAGCTTCTCTGCAATCTCACGTGTTGTACTGTGACGATCCGAATCGATTATTGCTTTGATTAGGTCGTCATCAACTTCAACTGGACGACCAGAGCGTTTTTCATCTTTGAGTGAAAAATCACCAGAACGAAATTTGGCAAACCAATTTTGACACTGCCGTTCTTTTAAGGCTTCGTCACCATAAACAGCACATAACTTTTTATGAGCTTGCGATGCTTTTTTCCCTTTGCGGAAATAAAATAGCAAAATATGACGAAAATGTTCCTTTTGATTTTCCATTTTTCAACGAACGCCAAACGAAAACTACGCAACCGATGAAAAAACGTTTTTTACTGATTCACAGCTGAATTGCCAACTACCAAATAACAAAATGTGTTTTACATTTGTACTACGTTTGCAAAGCCTATAATAATTAATAACGTTCACAGATCTTATTACTCCTTCTAGAATATAAAATTATAAGACACATATTTTGGTTGAACGTATTTCTTTACAGCCAACGCAGTGAATTATTTTCGGAAGTATTCACCTTATTCATAAATTTATTAAATTATTATTATTTATTATTTATGAACTCATTTATAATTTCTTAACGTTTTTTAACTAAACAACAAAGTATAAGAAAGTATAAAAAATGGCATAAAATGTTTCTAAAAATGGAACTGGCTTTTTATTTGAATCTTAAATATATTATTTATATTTGTTTCTGCAGTGCTAAAAATAAATATTTTTTATTATATTTGATATTCAGAAAGAATTTTCGCTCAAGCAGTTTAGAAGTTTGAAGTGCAAAAATACGTTACTGTTCCTAATAGATTGAATGTACACAGCACCGATGAGACCTTGATGAAATTTATTTTCCGTAAACACTTTACAATTCTGTAACTTTCCCCACAAAAGTACTTATACAACTGTTCTCAGAATAACAAAGCCTAATCAGTAGTTGCCACTTCAAACTACTAATAACGTAGATAGCTTGAACATATGTGAATAATTGGTTATAATACACTCACGTTTGTGAAAATTGCAACACCAAAAAGGAATCGTCATAATTGAATGCAATTTAATACACAGTTGAGTGGTAGTGGTACAAATAAATGATTAAATGTTCAAAGCAAACAAACAAGAGCAAGAGATGAGAATCAGTATTTTGTGTGGCCACCACGCGCCGCAATAAGTGCTGCTACACGACGTGGCATGGAGTCAAACAAAGTTTGAATGTCTGACTGAGGAAGAGCATTCCATATCGTTTGTACGCGTACCCAAAGTTCGTCTGCAGACGCAACAGGACGAGGATCACGAGCAAGACGCCGACCAATGACATCCCACACATGTTCAATTGGCGACATATCCGGGGAACACGCAGGCCAAGGAAGAAGCTGTACCTGCTGCGCTGCAAAGAAGGATTTAAC
>KK114559.1:425401-437205 GCA_000611955.2 Stegodyphus mimosarum
CAGCACTTATTGCGGCGCGTGGTGGCCACACAAAATACTGATTCTGATCTCTTGTTCTTGTTTGTTTGCTTTGAACATTTAGTCATTTATTTGTACCACTACCACTCAACTGTGTATTAAATTGCATTCAATTATGACGATTCCTTCTTGGTGTTGCAATTTTCACAAACGTGAGTGTATTTTAGTTTAATGAATAGATATAATATTTTAAAAACATTTCATTACAAACTATTATTAAACTATTATCATAATTAATAGTTTATTTTTTATCTCCAATAATATTTATTGCTTTTATAGAAATAAGTATAAGAATCTTAAGATACATTAAGCAAATCGTAGGACACCGTCCGTTCATTGTATATGACGTATATGACCATTTAACCAAAGAACGTTAGTGGATTCTTTAATTCCATCCAAATTCTGTTAGACATAGCTCTGTTTAAGGTAAATACTACGATGGGATTTTTGAACTTTTAGTTATAGAAAGAAAGTAGTAAATCTTATAAGTTCATTCACGTTGTACAGACATCGGATATTTTGAAGGAGACAGGAAAAATGAGCAATGCCCCTCCGGGACTGGAACATGGTCTTCTCGAATACGCGACGAGTGTGCTAACCGTTACACCACGAAGGCACGCTGGAAGGAGGGAGAAAATACCTTATAGTCTTTAGGAATTAAAATTTTTTATCTTCATCGAGTTTTTTATTTTGTTTTGTTTTTATTTGTTTGTTTATAGCCCAAAAGAGCTATTAGTCTCAAAACGCAATTTTACGTCGTTTTACTTTAATGCTTTGCTTTTCTTTTCATTCGCAATATGTTTGATATTTAGCTTTCAATAGTTTTATTTGTAATGAATTAACAAACTAAGGTATTTAAAAGCGTAGCTGCAGTAATTAAAAATATTATTTTTTAATTTGATTAATTTAAATACAATTTCATTTAATTCATCATATAACTAATTAAAAACAGTCAATATTTCTACATAGTTATATCACGTAAAACATTCCCGTGTTAGTCTAAATGCATATTCATCCATTGTACCATAAAATGTTTCGCTATTCTGTCTGGGCCATGTCTATGGATAATCTCTTCTGATAAATCCTATTAAACTTTAAACAAGATTTTTTGGGCGATTACTCAAATTTGAACCCTTACAGACCCTTTTGTTTTTTTTGTTTGAGTGTAAATGATATGAATGTTTTGTTCCCCGAATGGAAGTTTTTTGAAAGATATAAGGCATTCTTTATACTGAAATTACTACTGATTTAATTTTTCCTTTGTAACTATTCCCACCAAAGTCTTTGAGCACTAGAAATTCGTCTGGCGTTCGAATCTCGGCGAACGGGCTGGCTGCATGAGTATTTTTATAGTTTTTCTCCTAGTGTAAAGTGTATACGAACACGTTTACCTTAGAACGTCCTCCACGAAGGCCTCCTTCCCCTTAGGCAAGTCTGCTTGGCCATAATTAAATAAACCAAAGCAAACCTTTGTAATTATACGTATCCTAAGTGAAATGTAAACTCGTTAGTATAATTATTATTCATTTCCATACAAATATAAAAACTTTTTTCATATTTTTGCGAGATAATATACTTTTCTTATCAAATCGTATATAGCGCTCCACTGCATATAACTTCCGGTCGCTTGAAATTCGTTGCAGTGATTCTACTGTTGCAAGAACAAAGTAATAATTATACTATGAACACTGAATTAAGGAAAGTTTTTTTTTATCTTTGGAAGATATTTAAGATATTTCAGAAATCTATTAAAGTCGCCGGTACTTACGGTTTATTAATCGACTGCGGAAAATGATGGAGATCCCGCCAAATATGTGCCAACTATTTCAGTAGGAATCTGAAGGCACAGATCCTTCTTTATTTAATTCGATAATCAGCAGATATAAGTTAAGAATATAAGCACATGAAAAACTTAAATAAATACGAGCTCAAGCTTTAAAACTAGAGCAATGAAGCTATCAAAATTAAACTAGCTATTAAATTAAACTATACAATGCATGCGGAGAAACCACACCTTAGACTCCTGTGTATTTGTGTATTTCAGAGGGAAGGATGAAAGAGAGAATAGAATCTCGGCCGTTCGGGCAGCCGTTAGAGGTTTCAGTAAAAGGCGGTTTTGGTCATAAAAGAATTAAAGCTAGCACCAATCATTCCCACGGTAAAAAATTTAATGGAATTTGGTATTTACGTATTAACACGTCGACAGTGAAACTGTTGCCAAGTAGTGTGATTTAATGTCAATTGTGTATAAGCGTGATGTCTTGGCACACTCATAAAATATGCGCTTTCGTGTGATGTAACCCCGATTAATTCTGGATAAGACGCTTTTTGTTTTATGAACAAGGGTATAAATTAACCGTTTTTGCTGAATTTTTTTCATACCTATCCAGGTAAAAATGCATTAACGTATGTGACCTGCTTTCTACAGAAGAGTAGCTAGGGATTATTTTTAAAGTTATGAGATCTTAAAATAAAAATTTATGTATTAGTGTACTCGATATAGTACTTTATTTGAAAACGGATAAACAATGGCGATGCAACATAAAAATTGTGACAACAGAAGATTCATTAGAGAAAGAATGTGATTTGAAGGCTGTACAGACAATTTGTGACGGCACTTCAGTTCATTTACAGCTAGTCAAGGTAATTAAAACCTGTTGAATGGGAAAACAACAGCTGAATGGCTGACAAACTGCAATAGATTCGAACCACCACCTGCGGAAAGTCTGGAGTCTCGAAGTGTTTAAGACAGAGCTTCTAAAAACATTGGAGAACCTAACAAAGTAGTAGCAATCGGCGAAGCCATTTTACGAAACGCAAAAACGAAGCGAGTCAAGAATACTTCTGCAGCAAGCCTTCTTTGGTGGATGGTGCAGAGAGAATGACGAAAGTTATCTCCTCTAAGTTGCAGATACAAGTGCTGCTCGGAATTCCACAGAAAGGATTAGCGTAAATTTGGCAGTACGACAGCTTTGACGGATACTACTAGGACTGAGTAATAAATTCGCTTAACACTGGTAGTTCGTCTGGGACTCTAATCCTGGAAAGCAGGCTGGCTGCATAGACGATTCTGTATTTTACTCCATGTATTCGAGCCAGTTACCGTTAGAACGTTCTCCATGAAGGCATCCCTTTCCTTAGGCAGATAGTCCTTTAATTCTCTGCCATAACCAAACCAACCCAAACAAATTTTGGGGGGATCCTCACCAGCTCTCATGGCGAACGGAATAATACTTAAGTACCACTGCGCTTTCTTTAATGAGATAATCAACATATAAAAATTAAGAAAATAGTATATAAAAAACTTAAGTAGATATGAGCTTAAATTTTGAAATCATCTGTCAAATAAATTCAATAACACTATCACCAGTCATTGCTGTGGTCAGAAATACTTAACAGACTTTAAAGCAGCTAAAACACTGCCTCTTCTTTATCAACAGGGCGCCATATAAATTTATTTAAATACGAGTCTAAGCTATATAATTGTTCTACAGAGAGCTAGTGCACCATTTTGCTGAATCCAGCAATCTATACAATTTGACTTGCTTTGGTAGCATAAACTACTAATTTCAAACTCCTAACACATTAGAGTGAATTATTGCCGTATCTAGAAAAACAACAGAGTATCAACTTCTTTATTAAATCAGTACTTGTACATAAAACGCACTTCTCATGCTTGACGAACACAACCACCACTTGTGGCGATGTAACTTAAAGTAATAGTCAAACTCAAATTAAAAACAAGTCTAGTACTCAAAGACTACACTATTTGATTTAACGCAAAGTTGGCTCAAAACGTCTCACCGGGGTAACAGTTTAAAAGTCGGAAGCAAATAACGCAAACCGAAGAATTACAACTGTATTAGAGCTACAAAATCCTAGTAACGTGGCCCCGAGAGGCAGAAACATGCTCAATCATGCACCATATTTGTGTGAAGCTGTTTTCAAAATTTAATCATTTCTCAAAATGCAAGTGAAGAACATAGAAATAACAGTTAACTTTTATCCTTCTTTACGAAAACTAAATTAGCTACTATGGTTTACATAAATCCAAAGCGTAGATCTTATGAGATATTTTATGTCAGATCTATCCATTAGCGGCTCTAAGTCGTAATGTTTGGCAACTGATTTATGGAAAATGATAGATAAGAAAAAACGTAATCACTAAGTAGTCTTCTGTAAGTCATTGAATTTGACCTTTCTGAAACTTTTCATTATTATCAAAAAAGTAAGTAAAAACGAACATATGTACTAAAAACATTCTATACCAAAAATATATAACTGTTTTATTTGATTACTGCAGATTACACAAGAACTCTCTGCTTAAGAGGAAGAAGGGTTTTGCGGAGGACTTTCTAACTGAAGCAGGTTCGTACCTATGTTACACGTGAGAAGAACTAAAGAAAACGACCAAGCAGCTAGCTCTTTTATCTAGAATCTAACCAAGGTGAAACTACCAGTGTTCAGAGATTATTCTTCTGATGAGTTAAATATGTAAAATTTAAAAAAATCAAACGCAGCAAAATTAATATTAGGATGTACATAAAGAATCCTCTATAGCCGAGGTACATGATGTATACCTTTAAAAGCATGTTTTATTAAGTACACTTACAGCGTTAAAATTCGCAAAAAGTATCAATTAAAACTGCGTATCGTAATTTATATCAATAAAGCGGACTTAAAGTACACATTTTAATAAGTATCAGTTGTAACCATAAAATGCAAAGTATTTTACTATGGACTGCATATATCAGCGAGATATGCATCTGATATCAAGAAGTACGATTCTACGAGACGTAAGATTTCAACTGCTTGGTCAGTTTTTGTTACATCGTCTTTAATTCAATGCCTTCAACACAACTCAACACGCTTCACTGAACCAATATTTTCTTCCCTCCTCAAAATACATTTGAAGTCCTTTCGGATTCGCAGCGAATAAATTCCTTTTATTGCATTAACAGATTCAAGCCAATGACCCCAAAGCCAGTATTGTAAACCTGGAAATAAAAAAAAACACTCAACGGTGATACTGAATTTGTTGAGTCATACCTTTTGAATTCATAGCTAACTACAATGGTCTTATGAACAAAGGCTGGCAAAATGAATGAATCATTTAAGCACCATTCAAGTCATTTTCTGCACACTGCTTCAAGAAAACGTCGCAAACACTCAGTCTATATTAAATATAAGGCCAGTTGACAGAAATTCACGAATGTCAACATTACGATATTTGAAGAAAGCAGCCAACATTGCTTGGTTTTTCACCGACGAGAAACAGACCTTTCGATCTTACCTTTATTAACGTTTGAGTGCCATTTTCTTAAATGTTGTGATGTTTCTGTATAAGCATAGATTCACGTTTTATCATAGATATTAATGAGTTCTAAGGAGGACTTGCATACAGAAATCAAATACAGAAAATACAGAAGGGATTCCCTGAGCTGCTTGAACACTTTAATAATTTGGAAAAAGTTCAAAAGTTTTTTATATATGTAAGAAATGCACTCACAGCAAACCTAAATTGCTCAACAGTATCCAAATGATAAAGAAACTTGCTTATGTATGTCTTTAATTATTAAAAAATTCTTGCTTAGCACCAAATCTTTGACCTGATCAGTGTATTTCGCATTAGGTGAAGTTAATTGTCCGTTAGGGCATGGTCGAAATCTGACATATTCTTTGACTACCTTTCTGCTTAACTATTTCATTTCTTCCCTACTTAAATCCAAGAAATGTCACAATCTTTTATTGCATCTCTTTGTTTATTTTACATCAGTAAGTAGTTGTTAGAGTTATTAAATTAACATTTGTAATATTTTTCAGTACTTAGAACAACATTTTACCTACAAATAAAATATTTTCGCGCTGAAAGTTGTCTTTCCTTTCTACATCAGTACGTAACGGAGAAGTTACATTTACGGTTAATATGTATAAAAGAATAAATTCATAGGTTTTTATTGTAGCAACCGAATGCTAACTTAAAGAGATTATAAAATATTTATTTGCAGAATTATTGTCGGTTCCATAGTGTTTTATCTTGTAAATTCAGTCATAATGATTATGGTTACTCCTTTAAGAAAAAGCATGTAAAGGTTATATGCCTGAGGCTATGAATGTCCTCGTGAAGGATATACGTAAAAGGCTATTGGCTTGCATTCTCTTTGCACATAGATTACCACATACATACACAATTATACGCATATATCTATAGCAGGGATCTTCGCGTCTAAGGCATAAAACTAAAGCAAAAGACGCGTTACTAAAATTCAGTATGCTATATTTAACAGAGTCACATGCATTATCACTGACAGAAACATTCAAAATTCGAAAATAAAGTTTGAAATACGTCTTAGCCACATACCGTCTTTTACATGTCTTCGAACTAATTGAGTTTAGAACTGAGCGGATACACTACTCTGAGATTGGGTACCAGGAAACAGATATGCAGAAGTCGTATATGCAAACTGCCACCAATCCAATCATCCAGCTTGTCTCGCCCCCCCAATGCCATGTCGCTTAGAAATTCTGGTACATTTCAAAATACGATTATCAAAAATTTAAAGAACTAAACAAATACAAAATGTTTTAATCTGAAAGAAAAGAAAAGCTGTCTTAAAGAGTCGTCGGTTTTTTATTTTATCATCTATCTTCCTACAGTTTGCTGGTTGCTTAATTCACACACTTTTCTAAATAGCATTCCAGAACTTCACGAACTTTTAGTAAGTTGAATTCTTTATGGTTCCCGAAGATTGTCTTCTTTGGTTAAATTGTAAGTCTTATTACCGTTGACTTTCGTAACTGTATATGAACATACACTGGTGTGCAAAAATTAAGGACGAGACAGTTTTTTCAATATAACTTTGTACAAAAGCTTTCCAAATCAACACATTTAATACCGTAAGATCCCCAATACGTAAGGACATGAGTAATGCAAGCAACACTTACTAAAAGAGAAATCAGAGGGATAAAAAGAAGCTTTATTGAAAAAGTAGCATGGAGCGCAGTGCGTTTGAAGGCCGAAACATCCCTGTTGATGGGTGTCCAACAAGAAACATTCGGTTTTTGACAGGGGATATGATCTCCCCTGACTGCTAGGCAGGTTTCACATTATTTGTGCATGCTGGATATGTGGTTGTTAATGAGCTGTTGAGACACTACACTGCTGCTCGTTCCTCTTGTACAGCAATCGCAGTGTCGGAATCGTTACTGGCGATAAGTTACGTGCTGCCATGGGTCTCCCTAGTAAGTTCCGTACATGCTTGACGGGATTTAGATCCAGAGACCTTGCCGACCAATCCATGTGTTCAATATCTTCACTCTCCAACAGCTCTTCGACAGTAACTGTGCGATGAGGTGGAGAGTTGTCGTCCATGAAGAGGAACTGAGGACCCATAGCCCTTGTGAAAAGACGCATGTAAGGAAGAAGAACCTCGTTACAATAGCAGTCCCAGGTGACGAACCTCCTTGGGAGATATGAAGGTCGGTCCGGCTACCAAGCATTATGTCTGCTCGAACGAGAACTCCGCGACTTCCAAAACAGTCCCTTTTGATGATGTTGAAGGGGTTATTGCGTGTTCCCCGCTCTGTCCAGATGTGTATGTGTCTAGAATCGCAACTCAGACTAAATCTGCTCTCATCTGTAAAGAGTACTCGTCCCCATTCATTGTCTCTCCAATTATACCTTAGAGAAAGGCTTCTCCGATGGGCAGGCGTTAGAGGTACACACCGTACAGGGAGTCGTGCAAACAGACCACCACCGTGCAGTCTTCTGGCTACGGTAAAACGCGATATCGGTCGTCGAGTCACCTCTGTCGTGTGTCTAGCGATTTCTCCCGCTGTCTGCCGCCTGTTTCTTCTGGCCTGTAAGGCAATATACCGGTCATCTGCGGGTGTGGTTCCTCGTGGAGGACCACTACTAAACCCCCGGATAGCTGCTCCTGTAGTTTGAAATTGTCTCCAAAGTCGTGAAACGATGCTGTGAGCAATTCCGAACTTTGCAGCCACACTTGTCGCACTGCGGCCTTCCTCCAACTTCCCAATGAATCGACCTCGGGTAAATGCATCCAGATGTCGTCTAACAGATTGATTATTCGCTATTCTTCGCTGAGGCAGCAACTGGGTGTGATTTTAACTGCTATAGGGCGTGCAATCTCTTTGCCAGAAATACTGATCTTACACCGACAACATGCTTTATACTACTCAGACACTCCCCCATTACGTCTACCTGCATATCTTCGCATGTGCTACCGTACATCACCTTACTTAATCTCCTGATTGGACTTTCTGTCCGCTCTGCTTCTTCATTCAGCTGCTATGCTAATTTTTCGACTTCATCCTTAATTTTTGCATACCAGTGTAGATAGTTAGGCTTTTAACTTTCGACTTGGTTAAAAACTGAGTTCCTTTAATTGTCACTAAATCATTAATTTGTATATTTAATGTTAATATCTTCTGTGATTATAATATTTCCTGTTTCTTCTTCGATCTTAAATATTGGTGTTTTTGCTTTTTTGTGCATTTCCACGCGATATTTTTGGAAACCCGCTTGAAGCAATCAATCAAAAAAGCTTAGCCATTTCCACATTTTCTTTCACATGAGCACAAATACCTAACAAAAGTTAAAATGGTGTGGTGTTAGTACATCTTTGACATGGAAAAGTGCTTATAAAGTGTTGTACACAACCAGTATAACGTACCACTTTGTTGGATAATCGACAGATAGTTTTACAATAAAATACATACATTTATGTACGTTCTCCATTATTTAATTTCTTTAAATATAATACAGAACTGCAATATTTGTTGGTAGCAGTTTGAAAAGTGAACTGAAATTTATTGTTTCCGACGCAAAATCGCAAAACGAAAGCAATAGTCCTTTAGGGACAAAGCCCCTTTGGACTAAAAAGAATCCAAGATCCTCGAGATGTGTGTTCGATAAAATGAAATGATAACAGCAGAAGGCTTGGAAAACAGATACCGCATTTTTAACTGGACTGTTCTGTTGTGTTCTGCCTTTCACTATTTTTTAAGTTATATTACATTAAATCAATTCTTTAGCTGAAAAAAAAGAAGACTAAGTAAATATAATTCCAGTGACTGTAATCGAACGTATTTGTAAAGTAATTCTGCAAATAAATATTTTATAATCTCTTTAAATTAGCATTCGGTTGCTACAATAAAATCCTATCAATTTATGAGTCTCCTTATAAGCGTAGGTCACGTTGTAAGGTTTTAGTTTAAACTAACAAAGTTTTATTTTAATTTCCCCTTTCCTATGATTTCTTATTTCAGTTTCCCGTTAGAATGAGGGCGCGTTTCAGCTTTATGCTAATTTGAAGTGAGACCAAGTTTGGTATTTCAGCTTTAGCAACGAACTTCTCGGTGAGAGAGAGCTTTTAGTCTCAGATCACTGCTGCCCTGTTCGACGTTCGCCTGACTAGCTAGTATTTAAATTCTAAGCCTTAACGCTGTTACGCTATTACTGACTGAAGTAAATCTAAGTGCGTTAGTATTAGTTAAATCTTGCTACGCACCATTGAGCATTTAGAGGCCAACCTCGCGTTTATAGCTCTGTGAGCAACGACTACTTAAACTTCTACTTAACTTTAGTTTAATTTATTTGATTGTTCAAGTTAGACCCAAGTGCGGTCATTATTTTCTGTTATCCCTGCCAAGTTGGGAAGTGGCTGTAAATATAGTAGTTTAATAAAAGAGGATTTTAAATCCTTCTTACGTGCAGCTATTCTCCCACTTAACCACAGTATTCTACCACAGAACATAGCTGCATTCAGCTCCCTGTTCAAGATCAGGATTTCAACTGCCACACGAATATGTTCGCCAAGAGTATGCATAGAACACTCAGTCCTTACAATGTTTAAATTTATAATTCTCAGCGATCTGTGAAAGAAAATTCTTTTTTTCCAAAGCAGATCAATCTTGTTGGTATAGAAGGATCTCTGTTTCAAGGTTAGAACAGGTCAGTGATTCTGAACACGTTTTCTTCATGGTACATTTTTATTATATCAGAAGAGAGGCATGCTAAAGTGAATTAGTAAAGAAACAAACTTGTATCTGGCGTAGATTCAGACAAAACATTCAATCGATTTTGAAAGAAAACAGATTCCCCTTCATCAGGAGCAAAGAAATTTGTAAGACACAAAGAAAGGACCAAAAACTCAATTTTTCTTTAACGAACTCAATGATTTGAAAACGAGAAGTAGCGACACTGTTCGAAATAAAACACTTTTATCCGCGGCGTCCCGAATTATTGCCATTCGGCAAAATTTCAGTGATTTACTTTTCAGTTTTCATCCAGAAATTCAGCTATTTGAAATCAATGTGTTTTCACTCCCTCAAATAAAATACTTATTATCTCCCTGCTCCAGAGAGATGCCATGAAGTAAAATGCAAAAATTTTACTTTCAAATTTAATTTTCCTCTTACTAAGTAACAGAATGTTTATCTTACCGAATCTTACAAATTTCGTTGCTCCTGATGAAGATGGACCTGTCTGCCATAGAAATCGATTAAGTTTTTTTTGTCTAAATCTACGCCAAATACAAGTGTGTGTCTAAATTTGTGTCTTTACTAATTAAGTTTACTTTTCTTAAATTAAAAATTTGTCGGCATTTTAAAAATAAGATAAATGTGAACGAATTTTATTTGGTTAAATGATAGATGTATTTAAAATATATTTTGTAAAAAGAGCATAAGTTAATAATTTTCAATGAAATATGAAATAAAGTTGCGTCACCAAGTAAATAAAATGTGAATTTCATGATAAATTATTATGAATTACATTTAATACGAAATTTGAGATTAGTGTTTTTTGATAAATTCATTTATATTTTTGAATAAAAATGATAATGTTACTCTCACCTTGTGGTCCAGATTTAAAGCCTGGGTGTTGTCTTTCGTTTTTATGTTGGTCAAAGCCTAAAATCCAATTCGCAGAAAAAAGATGTGGGACAGTGTAATAACACACTTAAAGCTTTCTGCGATATTGTCGGAAAACCGTATCTAAGATTAATCCAGAATGAATTAATTGATTCTTCTGAAAGTTTTAAAATTAAATCTCGCTTAGTACACACCGAAATTATTTCGTCCTCTTCTTTCCGATTTAATTTATATACCGATGTGTAGTTAATCACAACAGATTTCAAACACAATTCAAAATTTTAGCACCATTCGTGATATTAATCTCGAAACTCACATTTTGTTCGTATCACTTTCCAACTATTGCCATTAAATATTAATTATCGCCATGAATTATTTTCAAAGAAATAAAATTATTTAAAAAAAATTAATAATGCAGTATCTTTATGTATGTATGCATGTTCTTCGCATTGTGGAAAAACGATAGAACTTAGACCCTCTTAATTTTCAGTACCCATTCTCGTCCACCCGAACATGAGCACATGGAAGCCTAGTTTTATATTTCGAATATGATTTTGATTTATTCCATATTTTGTACAAATTTAAGGAATTTTTGCTTAACAAACTCAGCGATTCGAAAGCGAGAATAACAACACTGCTCGAAATAAAACATTTTTATCTGCGGCCAGCTGTACAGTTGCCATTCGGCAAAATGTAAAATATTTCTCTTTCATTTTTCATCTACAAAGCCTACCATTTGAAATCAATGTTTTACCAATCTCTCAAATAAAATACCTTTTACCTTTCTGCGTCAGCGTGATGACACTGAGTAACATATGAAATATTTAACTTATAAGGTTCCTCCTTCAATCTCTTGACTCTTTTCGTGAGCATAAACCGTGAAACCTTAT